>QVOB01011523.1:0-12340 GCA_014839585.1 Pseudomyrmex concolor | reverse complement strand
CCCATTACTCTCTTTCTCTCTATAGTGTCCAGGAGAGTTAATTCACAGTCATCTCTCCGAGTGAGATTTACAGCGACAATGTACAGGACGGCTGGTGAATTCGCGGTACAACCGTTGAGGGGGTAATCTTCCGTGGACAAAAAAAAATACAGACTATATGGAATAAATTTGCGTTATATTTTTGCAACATTTTTGACAGGTTTTCGCAATCGTCGAAAACTCGCGCCGAGCGATTTGGCGAACGAGCTTTTTTTTGTTTTTTCGTAATTCGAGAACCAGCAAAACCTGTTAACGAGCGATTGCAATAAGTAGTTTCATCACTTTAAGAGAGAGAGCGGCGCGAAGATAGTGACTTTAGCGCGTGTTCAAGAGCTGCTACTCTTCTCTCTTTGCCAAGAACAAACGCGAGAGAAGAAATCAAAAACGTTTCTCTCCCGCGCCGTCTCTCATTTCTGAACGAAAGATCTCATCCCGATTTTCCTCGTCATTCGCGTGTTTTATCGCTCGCGAGAGATGGAGAAAGATGGAACGGCTCCCGTAAATCCCTAACGTTCGTTCTCTTCATCGTCGCGCGAAAGCACGACGCGCCCGGCGCACGCAAAATAAAGCTCACGATGAGCTTCACCGGGCGAGAAGACGCCGGTGGTTTTACGGCTCCCGCCGCCGGTCATGCATCCCAGTTTGGCCGCGGCGATCTTTCGCTGTTTCTCTCATCTCTTCGAATTTTTCGCGAAAATGTAAATGCGGCCTTTACGGCTTGGTTAATAGGCGCGGATGGACGGTCTTTGTTATAAAGCTACGTGCGTCGGATCGAGAACATTTTCGGCGAGAAATCAGATTCGCGAGAAGAGAGCAAAAATCGGAGCGTTATTTGGCGAGATGTGTATATAAAAATTTAATTCAGAATAAAAATTTTATTTTATAAGTAAATGATATAACGAGGAATAAATGATACAAGAAAATAATATCAAATATAAAATATAGAATAATATTATAATGAAAAATGCAAGAGCAATATCGGACAAAACGTTCGCGTTTAATTTAATAAGCGACTCGGAATGCACGAAATTTCGCGCACGTATTTACGCCGCAGAATTTTTTTTTCCTCGTACGTCGCGCCGAGTCGATTAAGCGTATCGTCGTTACTGTCACAAATCCGAAGAGAGCGCATTTTGTTTTCCGGCAAATGTAGCATTTACTCGTTCCCCATTGGGTTAGCGCGTAATCAAGAAGAACAACAAGAGAAATTAATCGCGTTCGCAAAGGGGGAGGAAAGAGATAGAGGCCGCACTCGGGCGAAAGCGGCGCGTTCGCGTAATAAAAGCACTTGTCTCGTATTAATCCGTTTACGCTCGCTGAGCGTCGGTTCAAAATGAAATTTCCATCGGCATCCGTCGCACTTGCGGCCGCCGCTTTTATTTTCCGAAAGCGCGCGCGCGCGCCCGAGACGCGGAGAAAGCTACGTTACGCGTTTTTCTCCTCCTTCATATTTTCGCGTAACAAGTTCCGTTTCTCTATCTCTCTTTCTCTTTCGCCGTTGACAGCACGGCGCGAACTCCTCGCTCGCGCCCCCTTAACTCGCCGTAACTCCGTCTCTGCGTTTCCGGTAAAAGGTTTATGTAAATCATTCTTCTTGCCGTGGAAAATCGGATTTCCGCGGATTACATTGTCGCGTCTCCGGGCTACTCGACGTTCCCCGTCGCCGTCGTTTTCCCCCACGGAACGGGCATGGCGCTCAGTAATTATCGCGAATCGCCTTAAATTCTCCTCTCTCGCCGATCTTTACGGACAATATCGTCGAGCGTAAATCATAAACGACGAGAAGGCTGTCAAACTCTCTTCGCTCAGCTTGAATCGCGTAATCTCGAAATAATGAATACTAATGTTCAAAACTGCATACTAACCACCTGAAATAATTAGCATAAATATTTGACGCACGTATGAATATCACGCGCGAACTGTTACCACAATATTTATGTAACGGCACGCACTTTTGTGTAGATTCATTTTCATGACGTTGCATTTCGCGCGCACGCATCTCGTGTGTACGTCGCTCAAACAACATTCGAAATCGCACGTATCATTCGACGTTGCCGCTGAACAATTAATTACTGCTCATATCGCGCGTGCGCGCGTTCGAACATGAAACAAGAAACGAAACCCTTGCACAAAGCTCGCGCTGCAAAAACCGTGCAATAATTACGCGATGAATCACGCAATGATACACTCGGTCGCACAGAAATTATTTACTGAAAGAATTTTTCTCTAACATTTTTTCCTCTTTGATGCTTTTCCAATGAGTTTTTTTTTCGATACGTCTCGCTTATTTCATTGTGCGGTTGTTGAAAAAAAAAATATACGCACGCAATATATACATAAAAAATATAAAAAATATATCATATGTATTTTTCTACAAAGTAAACATTATATTAGAAAAATTAATAAATAATTAATAACAGCGATTGAATAAAATATTTATGAAAAGTTTCTTTGTAAAAAATTTTTGTTAGGCTTTAGAATCTCGAAGGCTTGCCTTCGAGCAACTTGTAAGACGGTTCAAATTTACAAGCTCGACTGTCGGGAGTGTTACAGCAGTATAAATGATTCTCCAAACTCCGCGTCATTGTTTAGATCCATAACATCTCGCGTAAGATCTTCTCAATGCTTCCGCAAACACCGGGACGAGGATGTTCTTGAATCCATTTTCGAACGCGCGCGAAGAGGAGTCGTCGGGCGCACGCACACAGCGCGTATGTCGCGAGAAATGATATTTTGATGTGGCTGCATTTTTTGCGCCATTTCCACCTTGGCTTTGCGACGGCGGCGAAATAATCCGCAGCCGCCGCCGCCGCCGACGACACGCGTGCTGTTCCGTCGCGGCGCGCATCTCCGCGGCGCTTTTTACAGATCGCTTTTTCATATCTCCGACCTGGAATGCGAACGAATCTTCGTTTCATGTTTGCGGCGTATCTGCGTCCGTCGTCGATTACGTGTACCGAATGCATAACGTCGCGCTCCTCTCCTCGAGCTCTTGCGGATTTTCAACGAACGATTTCGTGATCAGCGTCTCGGGAATATTGGTTACGCGGGCGGAATGTGCGCCTGAAATATACTGCTCGTAAAGAAGTCGACTAGATCAAATTGTTGAATAAAAAATTCGACGAGGCTCGAAGATTGCGTTTGGAGTACTCTTTCTCCTGTGACGGGAAAATCGCACAGAGAGAGAGAGAGAGAGAGAACGAGATTGCGAATAATCGAATTTAAATTATTCGAGAAACATATTTGCGTTGATTGCTGTTTGTAGCAATCAACATAAATGAGATGTAATAACCAATGTCAACGCAAACTCGCGCGCGACGACGAACCAAAAGATCGACAGAGAGAGAGACCTTTCCCTGTCGAAAATACTGTAACGAGGAGCCGATTTGACGCGCGGAGTAATGCGCCAAGTTTCGGAGCAAGGTATCGCCGCCGGTGACAAGTTATTAATTGAAAACTTTGATCCAGTTAGTTATCGAGCACGACGAGAGTGAGTCCTATTAGCATAATCTGAGGAACTCCCGTACCGCCGCCTGCATTCGACGTTTCAGAGCGCGAACTTCATAACTACGAGCGCCGCAACTTAGAGAAAAAAAAAAAAAATCGGCCACGCCGAAGTGTGAAATTCCGATGAGAATCTTCCGATATCCTGTGAAAATTCGCGTTCTTTCGCGTCATACCTGAAATTTCGGAACAAAGGCGGTAGTAGAAGAAGAACGTTATACCTATATTCAGCGATTAGAAGAAAATATATTTTGACGTTTCACAAAGAACATATTTGGAAAATTGCTGGTAACAAATTTTCGACACGTATGATAGTAATTAAAAAAACAAAATTAGCAAAACAATCTTGTGTCATTTAATTTATTAAAGCATGGCGGCGACAAAAGAGATATTTTAATTATTTCGTAAAGCAACTTTGTTAGTAAAAAACAAAAACGCATAAGTTGCTCGGCTGCAAAAATGTTATTTCACGAAACGACACCGGCAAAAGATGATGCTTAAAGAAAAAAAACTGACAACGTTTGCTAACTTTTTAGTTGCGACAACTGTCGAGCCAGGGGCGCGAAACAAAATGCTCCAAGACGATTTTAGCTCGTGCGCGAGCGGGAAATTTCGGCCGAGAGGGAAAACGATATCGTTCGCTCTCTCGCGTCGACTCTCGCGTTTTCACCGAAGTGTCCCCGTTTCGATGTTTCGGCAATGGCAATAGAAACTGCAAAACAAGATCTGTTATGAGCAATTAGAAGCTCTCTGCGCACAGCCGTAACAATTCGATGAATGCCTCCGGAGCTATTTGCAAGTTAAGGCACGCGCGCGCGTACACACACACACGCACGCACTAAAAGTCCGACAAAATTACGCGGCTTCCGCGCGTATATACGAGGAAAGTTCGACAATAATATCGTGTGCACCGCGTCTTATTGGATATAATAATTTACTTTAAACTGGAGCGCAAATAAATTTAATGGAAACAGCAGTGACACATCTCCTTGCTGCGAATCTTCTATTCAAAAGAAGAGAACGAATTTTTCATTGGAAAACCGCGAATTCGCACACGTTGCAATTTCCTTTTCCATTTCGGGTTAATCCCGTCTTCTTAAAAATCGAATTGTATTTTGATTAAAACTCGCCGCAGACGAACGTGACGCGATAGAAACGATAGAGAGAGAGAGAGAGAGAGAGAGAGAGAGAGAGAGGGATTTAGTCCTTTTCTTGCTTCTCGAAGGCAGCGTCGTAAAGCCTTAAGCGACTGTCACTTGGCGAGGAGTGGGAAAGGACGGGCGAGAAAATCGAGAAAAAGCCGACGGGGGGGAGGCTGCTTATGTATAGATATATATACCGTTCAGGTAACCCCGTACGAACTGAGAGATCGATGGGAAGCAATTACCAGATTGAATTAATTGAATTAATCGACTTCCCCGGACTGATGGAGAGCGCGCAGGGCCCCCGCGTTCGTGACCGAGACGGTATTGTTGGGATTTTTCGTGAAAACTTTGGCAACCGACGGCGAGACATCGAGGACGGTTTGTCGTCACTTTTATATTGCGTCTCGCGCAAATAGATTCCTTCGCCTTTTTAATACTTTCGCATTATTCGATCGATTCGCGCAAATAAGAGCAATTTTCACTAAAATCAAACCTTTCGCTTGTTTGATTCGCAAAAATAAAGCAAACGCCGCTACTTGCATCGGAAGATAATCTCTTCGGAGAAAAATAAATAATATATTGTCAGTAACAGGTAGTTTCGACTGAAGTCGGTCGGTCTCACGATCTTTTATGTATTTTTTTTTCATGCACGAACGACACGAAAAATCTCTGTCTGTTCTCGAGATAAGAAACCGGTTCGGAAACACACGCATGCGATCGCGCTCGAGAAAGAGATATATGTATCAATAACGTGGCCTTGCGGATGTGTTCCTCAACGAATGAGGTCGTGGCCCGTCGTCGGCGGCGGCGAGTCGCTTAATTGACGACGAAGGCGCGAAACGTAAAGTGCGCTCCTTAATTGCCAACATCGGTAATTACGCCACTCTCGCGTGGGTGGGAGTCATGGGCATTTGCCAAAGCTCTTCTCTCTCTCTCTCTCTCTCTCTTCCTCTCTTCCCGCAAGCTTTTATTCTCTCTCGAGACACTCGGGGTGTGGCAGGGAGAGAGAGACCGATGATAGCGGTAGCGACGGTGGTGCACGCCGCGCGCTGCACAACTCGACCGACAGTCGGAAGAGGAGGAGAAGGAGGAGAAGGATTGGTCGAGTGTTAACCCAGATTTCAATAAAGCTCGCTTTAAAACATTTCCCGCACACGTTTCTCCTCTCCTCCTCTCGATCCTCTCCGCGGCACCCTTCCTTTCATTCAACGGGAACGGCTTCGTAACTGACGTTTGCACCGTGGCACGTCTAATTGCTCGGATTTCCGACGACGACGACGACAACGACGACGGGCGTCGCCCGTGGGAGAGCGGTGACGGTTTCTCTCTCCGCCTGGTTTCCTCGTCGACGTCGTTCCCAGTTCTTTTTTTTTTTTTTTTTCAGGTAAACCGACCGTCGCCCATTATTAAGCCCCCGCTCGATTTCGTGCCGCGCCGACGGTTCTTAAGAAATACTCGGTGAATGGATCTCTCGCGGCGCTGTTCGTCGTCCGTGTCGCACGATCGGAAGTCTTAAGATCTTCCGGGCCTTAACACGCTGGACGTTTATTCAAAGAGCGCGACGCGGTTTTCCAAAGCTCGAAAAAGTATAAGGTACTCGCTCGAGACCTCTCAGAAAAAGCGTCGTCTTATGTCGCGAAATGTACGTGTGTATATAACGAGACTTTCGAAGAATAACACACATCTCGCGCTCGCATCCATTTGAATGTTTAGTGAAAAAAAGAAATTGCAACTTTGAATGAAATTATTAGAAATCCGAGAGACTAAAATCTGCGAACGTGAAACTTTTGTGTGACAAAAATAAAAAAAAAAACTCTCGGGGAAACTCTTAAGATATTTGTCCCGGGCTAAATAAAAAAAAAACCGATGGCGGTCGGAGACCGGAGATTTTCGCGGAGAGAGGAGGGGATCGACCCTTTGCCGCGCGTGAATAAATTTTTCTTACCGTTATTTCGCGCAGCATTCGGGAGGAGAACGCGTCTTGAATACTGCCTCCGGCAATTACATTGAATTATGGCGTCGCCGTTCGGGAATGAAAAACCGCGTACGACTGCATTTAACCGCAGAATGAGCCCCGAATGAACTCGTTATTCCGTCATTTTGGCTGATTAAGTGTAATTAAGCTCGCGTTGCGCTCGCTCGGGGTCGAGCTCCCCGTCTTTGGATTAGACCTGTTTAATCCGCGCATGATACGCGCGCGTTTTATGTCTTATTATGTCGTTAGCGGCCACATTCACAGTGAGATAATCTTTTCCCGCGCGAATGTTTAAATAATAAACAATTTATTTTCTTATCTGCGCGCTCACGAAATTATCTTCAATTAATTCCGAGTGAAAAACTTCGTCGGAGTTTTAACGCTCCCTCTTTGATTAAAATAACAGTTTTTTTTTTTCAATGTAACATTACAATAAAACGATATTTTTAAACGTAATATTGTTAACGGGAAATTGAGTCGTTTCTTTGTAAATTCTTGCGTGCTGGAAAAGGTTTTTAAAAAAACCAAGATTGAATTTCCCCGGCTGGTCGTTCCTACAATTTGTGGTCCGCACGTCTGAGGAGCATAAATTCTGTCCGAGAAAAGTCGTAATAAATAATTTTAATGATCCTTGAGTGTATTTCACTGACGAAACACTCGGGAGGAGGATCAAGTGTTATTAAAACCGAAGTTACGACGAGGTATGTGCTAGACGCGGTATGTGCCATTGGCTGTTTGATAGCGGGCAATAAAGCGTGGCGGCGTGTATATAATAATGAATGGAAATTTCCTGCGATAGCGCGCGGTGATACTTTCACCCTTCGCGCAATTCACTTTGTAATTCAGCTCGATTACATTATATCGTAGTTTATTATTCCGCGATTCTCTCCGTGAACCGCTCGTCTGTGACGTTCGTTCTTCCAGGTTCTCTCTCTCTCTCTCTCTCTCTCTCTCTCTCTGTCGTTTTAATTAATAAAACTTACATTAATTAAAGCAATTTTACCGCGTCTATCTCTGTTGGGATATTAAATTACCGCTACAAACACAGCAAACGTGATACGCAATCCGATGCGCGATTTAATTTAATTGTTACATTTGTTTCGCGTTTATAGAGATTTAATTATCTTTCAAAACGCGCGGGCGAGAATCTGATATTTTTATTGCGAGAGAGTTTCTCGCGTCGACGGGCGCATCGTTGTAAGAAGTTTATTCAGATCGTGTAGTAAAGCGCGATGATGATGTTACGTAAGAACATGTTTCGCATGCTACACGCAACACATAGACGTTAAGTTCGCAGATATTTTTTCTTTCCTTCCCCTCTCATAAATTTCGCTCGCCGCATGATAATTTCACGTTCCCGCGATCGTTAAAAAATCACGAGTGAGCGATGTGGAGAATTCAGAGGATCGGGATGAAAATCTAGTTTTTTTTTCTTTTTTTCTTTTTCTTTTTTTCTGCTTCTCCCCTACATCTACATCTGACAGCAGCTCGCGGTAACGAATAATTCACCCGACGCGAGAACATAGCCGGCGGGATAAATTTGCTAGTGTTAACCCAGATTTCAATGAACTGCTGTGCTTAAAGCAGCTCTTTCGTGTTCCATTCAGCGAAAGCGGGCCTCGTAACTAACGGCCACTCCTAATTGCTCTGGATTTGTCGTCTTCGACGAAAAACTCGCACGAGGCTTTAGAAGAACTTGATCCCGCACAATTCTCGGTCGAGCACCGGCGAAATTACGACTCCTATTCAGGCACCTTCTCCCTTCTCTCTCTCTCTCTCTCTCTCTCTCTCTCTTTCTCCTCTCTCGTGCGCGCAGAAGATTTAACAAAGAATCGCGATCGCTTTTCGCACTGTTTATTTTTTCGTGCGTCATGTTTTCCTCGACGTTTCTGCGCGAAAGTTCAGTCACACGCGCGGAAAGATCTCTTGGAGGTAAAATCGGTTTCGACCGAGAGTCAGTAAAATAGCACGAAAAAAATTATCGCAAACCGATGTGAACTGTGTGTGTCATGAAATATAAAAGGGATATTTGCCGAGCTCAATTTTTTTATTCACCGGATTCGAGAGTGGCGCGTTTCCCCGATCAAAAATGGAAAGCGCCTTAAACTCGTGGCAACCGAGGGCGGGAGAAGGAACGACAGTATAATCTCGAAAGTCGCGACGTACAAGTTGGGAATGCAAATGTATTCGGGCACCGACCGGCCCGACCGTATGCGCGCCGGAGCGCTAAACGAGCCCAATTGGAATAAAGGCGAGTTCGATCGGCGGTACAAGTGTGCGAATCGATAGACGTGCCGACCGCCTCTCGATCCTTGATCTCAATTTTAGATCAGACTGCGAATTGCGGGGCAGTCGACCGGACAATTCGGCCAAGTGTTAACGTCGTTTGACCTCCCTCCCTTCATCTCTCGCGGTAACCGGTGCGGCGGGCAAGGTGCAAGAATTGCAAGGGTCGCCCACTCGTGGTATTCACGCGGATCTCGCTCGGGAGAAAAGAACACCCTCCTCGCGCCAACCACGTTTTCCGGACCTTATTGTAACCCTCGCGCCGACGCGAATATCCTTTGCCGACGAAAATCCACTCTGTATTTTGTTAATATAATATGACATAACATTTGCTGAAATTTTCATGACGGCTCTCGAGATTGCACGAGATCTCGAAATGAGAATGGCAGAAGTGTGTATTTGCATTCAAAAATTGCCTTAGTTTGTACACACGCGCGCGCACAGAGAGAGAAAAGAAGAAAAGAGAAAAAAATTTTAAACTCCCTCCCCGTTGCGAAACGTATAATTCTACAAAAATATTATCACAATTCGACGGATAAAAAGCGCGCGATTGCAGTTGAGGAAATCACAAAATGACCGATTAAAACCAATTTAATTATAAGCATTTTTGCCACGCAACGAAGTGGATCGCGAGGCTTGTGTAACGATTCGCATTCTCTCCGACAAGTGGAAATGACAAAGCGGTGAAAGCCGCGAGACAGAAGGGATTGTTGGTAACGCGCCAAGTTTAGCGGAAAAATTAAATCTAAAATTATGCAAGTAGTTAAATCTAAAATTATATAAATTATATGAATAAAAAGATTTTTGCAAAAAAATGTTAGCTCTTTGAATGTCGACCGAGAAAGAGAGAGAGAGAGAAGCGGTTGAATCCGACATACACACTCGCGTTCTTTAATCGTTCGGTTTAATTGCGCGCAATTACCGGGAATGGCGAAATAACAAGTGCACTTACGTCGTGAAATGTCGCGCGGTTTTTCATCCTTGAACGGAGGCGACAGAACGATCACGGGAGATCATTAATTGCAAGACTGCACCCGCAATTGAACGCAGAGACAAAGCCTTCTCATTTTAGAATGTAACTTGGAGAAAGGGGTTTATTTGGTGTCGCGGAACACAATATATTGCGGAAAAGATTGCGTACGATTAGGAAAATGTAATAGCACTGTACAATGTTTTTGCTTCGAGAACAATTTAACACGTTTGCTTTTGTGTAATTCTCGTATACGAAGCCGATAGAATTCGAACTGATTTTTTCGGCATCATCTGTGGATGATTTTGCAAAAATTAAAATTGCACGAAAAAATTAAAATTGCAAGAAAACTGAAATTCGTAAAAACGTACGAAAAAATTGTAATTTTTTAAACAGAATTGAATAATCTTTAAAATAACAAGTTGCAAAAAATTGAAAAAAAAAGATACGTCTCTCGCGTATGTGGTGAAAAGTAACCACTCGAAAAATTTCGTTTCACGTAGAACAAATAAGCGTCGAGCGAAATGCTACTTAATTATACATACAGGCTTTTTTTCTTGTATTAATCGCACAAATTAGCAGCAGTTTTCTCTGGTCAAAAATCGGCGCGCATACGTGTGTGTCTTAAAGAGGTGAGTTTGCGAAAAAGCGGTCGCGGCGGACGTGTGGCGGCTGCAGAAAGGCCTGGAGGCGCCCGGTCGTTACTTCGCCATTTCGGGTAATTGCGCGCAATTAAGCGCGGTTAACGCAAGTTGCACTTGCGAGCCGCAGTGTTAACACTTCGTCGAATTGTCCCCTCGCGCGCTGGCCTCACGAGAAGCAGCGCGCCGAAGAGAATACAAGCCGGAGGAAGAGAAGTGTGTGCGTGCGCGCATTTCCCGCGAAGATTAAACCACCACGTTTAAAACGTACTCGGCGCCATCCCCTGAGTCCGAGCGAAAGTTTCGTCGTGACTCGATCGGAGAGCCAATTAGCGAAGCGAGCGAGCCTTCTTCTATTTTTTCTCCTTTTTCCCCCGGACAATGATTATATACTATACCAGTTAGATCCAGTTAGGGTTATTAGTTGTTTACGAGATCCGATACGCCACTTGGCTGATGTCTGAAAAATTGCGAAAATCCTCCTCTTCGCTTTCGGCGGCGCCGAGCAGATTCCGAAACTTTGTTAATGCACGGAGCGCAGCAAATAGAGCGTTTGCGCGGATGGTCCTTCGGTTGCAAAAGTTTTCTTTCTCTTGGAATATCGTTCCGCGGACTTTACTTGTCCTCTATTGACCCGTGAAAAATGGATCGGCCACCCCCGATCGATTCAATCGGCGGATATCGCGTCCGGAGAGGGCGGGAACCGGGCTAACAAAAGTTAAAAGGAAAACAAGTCGGCGAACGATTCCGGAGAATATTTTAAACGAGCGTCGGGAACTTCACTACTTCTTGTGCATTTTTTTTCTTCTCCGTTCCTCACCGTTTCCATCTTGTTCGTTAATTTGGAGCGCGCCACACAATACTTTTCAGAGACGAATTTTCTAATTGCTTTTTCGTTTGTGTCAATTTTCTACAATTTTAGCCAAACAAAAACTCGAGCACGAATTCAATACGTACGAATGACTTTTCGCGACGGTATCATCGGACAGTTTCACTTTGCGACAATATCAAACATATCCTCGATTATTTTCCTTTTTGTTATAACCAGGGGAAACTTTACGGAACTCCGCGCACGCATTCGATCGGGTAAACAGCGCGCGAAACTTTCTCGCGAGATTGCATTTAATAATTATATTTGCATTCTCTTCTATCCCTTCCTCTCTCTCTCTCTCTCTCTCTCTCGAGCGCATCGCATTTTCCTCGGAAATTCTTTGGCAAGCGTGGCGCGGCGGCGGGTAAAATTCATTGGAAGCACGAAATATTCATCTATCTGCGGAGGTCTCGTCCCAGGAATTTGTTGCCTTTCGGCCCGAATTTTCCCGCGAACGGTGGAAAAGCGCGCCCCGCGATATCGAAGTCGAGAAATAAACCGCGTGCAACGAGACGAGCTTTAATGTGTGTGTGTGCGCGCGCGCGCGTCTGAATTCTAATATAACTTTACGCGAAGTAATAAACACGCGAGTTTATGCGGAAAGCAACTGACGTGCACCCGGCAAAAGTTACATTAATAATCACGCCTCGTTCGCTCGCGCATTGACGATCAAGTTGCGGATCGCCGCGGTGTGCACATCAATAAATATCAAAGAGCGCGAGGTAATTCACTCTCTCTTCCTCGCGCGAGTCGGAATCGACGTAAGTTTTTCGATTTTTGTGATTCTAAACTGAAAAAAAAAAAAAATGTAGTACACAAACCGTTTTTTCACGTGTAATTAACAAGCCGTAAAAAACAAATTAATAAAACATTTTAAATAGTCGAACAAATAGTCGAAATAAAACAGTT
>QVOB01011479.1:0-10513 GCA_014839585.1 Pseudomyrmex concolor | reverse complement strand
CCGATACTTCCGTTACTGATCCCGGGAACGATGTTGGCACCGGCGTGATTGGCGCCGTTGATTTCCCCGTTGCCGATCTGCTGCCTCTGCATCACCCCCGTCATCATCCTCGCCTCCTGTCGCTTTAGCCCGCGCAGCATCTCCTTCTGCAGAGCGCTATCGACGCCGAGAAACTAACGGATCGGACGTGCGTGAAACATCGACATAGAGACATACTAATGGTGAGCAACATGATGATGATCAACACGGTCGGATACACGTTTTAATGTCGTGTGAAGCGTGCAACAGCAATGGTTCAACGACACCGACGTGTTTCCGCTATGATAATTGCGATTTCTGCGTAAGTAAATCTGCGAATTCGTCGAGAAGGATATGTATATATGTGTCGCTCGAAAAGAAGCGAGAGGAGAGAGCGTGTCTTATCGCATATACCGCAACACGCGCGTGCTAAAAGTTTTGCCAGATATATTGTCACGCTACATAAGCACCAGCAATATGAACGTAACTATATGTATATATGTATCAGTGAAAGAAAAACCGTCGTTATATCGTATTCGCACGATATTATGACAGAGAAAATGAATGCATGAGAAAGTTGGCAGACAAATAAACGTCGGAGATTGACAATGCGGTTGCCGATGAAATGCGCCTCTGACTAAACGTAAACTCGCTTCGTATATTTGTATAAATCCTTAACGTAATCTTTGTGCATGAAACATCGCGTAAAGCAAGATGATTAAGAACGTGGTTTTAACATAAATGCGAAACAAAAAGTTCTCACCTTACGACTAAAATCCGCGAAATAGTTGTACGTCTTTAAATATGTACCCAACGACAGAACGTTGCATCTCTCGCAATTGAGCTTGCAAGTGCGTTCCATGAGTCTGAGCACGTGCAGAAAATCTTCCGCGACGTAATGATCCTCCTCGAGAAAAAGCACCATTCCCGTGTGATTTCTCGTGACCGATAACTGATCGAACACTCGATTTGCTTTCCACCACCAGTGGTGCTTCGTCTGCGTGAATTTAGCTTCCCTGTAATGGCCGTACAAGTCCGGATGCTTGGCGTTGGTGCATTTTAAGCTTAAGGCTCTGTAATTTAAAAAAAAACAAAAACAAATCCAAATATAAAAAATTACTCAAAGTTTGATAAATTCGAAAGAGAGAGAGGCCGTTTAATAAGTTACAAATAGCGGAAAATGATTTTTCGCGCGCCAAAACTCACTGCTCCTTGCGAATATTTCGCGGACAATCGTTGGGTCCTTCGCCGGGAAATGTGCGCGGATGCGTCTGTATGCTGTGCGGATAGAATATCTGCATGACCCGGCAGAAATCGACGCTCTGGACGAGATAATTGATATCTGGGTGCCAAATGTCATGGCTGAACACCAGAAGGGCCTGTTCGATATCTTTGGCCTGTGCTAGTGACACGATAAGGTGCCGCAGATAAGTTAGTCGCGTATGCACTTGAATGACTATAATCGGAGCGTCGCTGGCCAACGGCCCAAACGCCTCCTCATTATACACTTTTTGCTCCTCGTTCGCCCTCTCGATTTTACGCCAGATCTCCGCGATCTCTAATTCCGTGAGCGCTCCCAAGCTGGCATTCACCGGACTCGTGGAGTTACGTCCCTCTTTGAGAAACCTAGAGTTGCAAGATAAAAATCCGATCGAAGCATTGTAACAGAAAATATTCAACAGAAACATGGATATCAAAATAAATTTAAGGAATTAGAATTTGAAACTAAATTTTAAAAATTAATTAATAGAAAAACTAGTTTTTGAGAATAAATCTAAATTGAAATACATCTTATTCAGAAGATGATCAAAAGAAGATGATCAGAAATCAATGATCGAAACGTCAACAGAATTAAAACGGGTTTTCAATTTATTATTACTACACCGGTAAATAAATTGATTATAAAGTCTATTTCAACTTAAAAATTATATTCGAAAATAATTTTAAGAAATTAAAAAAACAGAGTAAAACAACGTATTATCAAATTACCTATGCAATTCCTGAGGTACCAGAGAGAAAAGGGTTTCGTTCGACGAGGACTGTCCGGAATCATCTCGACCCGTCAAACTGATCACGTGAAGCTGAAGCCAGAGAAACGTAGCCAGGAAGACGAATACGATTGTCCTCAATAAAATTCCGCGACCTGATCTCGACCCTCCAACGACAGCCGCTCCTAAATATATCATTCTTCTGAACTACCGATGCTTTTTCAGCACTTCACTCCCGCGCGCCAATAATACCAATATTTTTATCTCGAGAACAACGTGATAGATTATATCGTTCGAGTTATTTTGTTATAAACTCACCTCCCGATTTTTTTCTGGTATACAATGTGCAGCCGGGATACTGCTTCGCAAAGCCATGTATGGTCGACTCTTGAGCTTTTCCTGTGTGCACAGATAATTAACCGATAATGGTAAATAGATAGGTACCATTATCCGGATAGGAGTAAATTATCCGATTAATGTTAAACAAGTTTGCACACAATAAAGTAGCAATAATTAGTTTTTCTTCGTTGCTACTTTCTCTTTCTCTCTTTTTAGGTGTAGTTTATTTTAAAGCTAGAATCGCGCGTAAAAAAATATAAATGCAGATTAGAGAAATTAAAATCTTATAAAAAGAAACTCTAAAAATTCTGTTAATAATAAAATTTTTCTATATAAGAATTTATTACTTAATTAACTTATCTTAACTTCAGATCACTTTTGTATTTTAGAAAAAATAAAAAAAAAAAACAAATATCTCTCAAATCATCAAATTCAGAACATTTTAATCATTTGATTGCGATAAAAGTCGGAGTTGCCAAATTTACATAGATCGCGATATGGGTAATTTATGAAAATGTAATCGTAATAGGTATCTCTTCAGAAATGCAAATACTTACGTTGAATGATAATGACGATCGATACTGCGAAACGATATGTCGTCGCTTTCGATAAATATTAGCTACAAAAGTACAAAGTTCAACGCGAATAACGCGGTAAAATATTTCGCGCAAACATTGCGGCGTATACATGTTACTGTTGCGCATTTGTCAAATATTTGGCAAAAAAACAAGTATAACTTGGAGAATTTTATTTGTAACACTTAAACACGCGCGCGAACACGTCACGCACACACACACACACACAAATTTGAAAACGATTTATATTGCGATTATTTGACAAGCAAATCGAAACAAAAGCAAGACACTGTTCGCTGCCGTTTGTCGAAAACGTGAATGTGATGCGCGTTTACGTAACGATTTTTATGTAACGAACCCTTATCACGAACAACATTGTCGGAGCGTGCATCACTTTAATCTACTGATGATTACACGAGTATGTCATCGACTAAGCATTCGAGTGAATACGTTTCCACGTCGCTTTTGTACAATATTGTTTAGAAAACCCGGCCCTCAGGCTATTTTTTCACTCACCTTTCATAGTGTCATTCCTAGGAGCTCGTCCTGAAACAAGATTCAAACGGATCTTCAGCAAGATTGTGTTCGAAGCATGCATAATTAATTTGAATTATTAATGAAAAGAGCTAAACATGCAATGTTTTTTTTTTTATAAACGAGATATTCCGGAAATTTCGTGGACTGGAACACATTTCGTGTAATATCTATTTGATATGTAACAAGACTGTTACTTTTTTAAACAAAAACCTGAGAAAATCTCCAGCAATGTTTTTTTTTTCGACTTTTTCATATATGCATCATTGTAGTCGTGGTTTTTTTTTTTTTTTTTAATAAACGGGAACACATTTTTTTCTACGCTATTTTTCCACGCCTTGATTTTACTTTCTGAGTGAAATCTTTATTCTTGAGCATTTATTAAGCACTTCTTTAAATGTATCGAGTAGAATCTGTTTCCATTGTGACCTGTGCATTTGAATTTTTTTTGTTTTTTTAATCAGAAATCTTTTTTCGACTGAAAAGAAACGCGCAGACGATAATAGACGTGAGCAAGACAAATCGGCATCTCGTTGTCGGGATAGACGCTTAGAAACGGTACAGTTGTAAGACAACGTTTCTCAACTTCTCCGAGCTTTGACCCGAAATCCTTAGGATTCCAAAAGACCGTAGTATCCGAAGACTGATGCACAGCCGGATGTTTCTTTTTTACTTTGTATAAAAGACTGGGTTTTATTTCTCTGGGTTTATTCTTTCTCTCTCTCTCTTTCTTTTTCTCTTTTTCTCTCTTTCTGTTTTGCAACAATTAGTTTTTTAACTGTTACGTAAGTCATTTAGCGTAATTGTATTTCCGTATTTAATTTTATCGAAACCAAAAAACTGTTGAAATGATTACGCTTTGAACACTGTAATTTTTTTTTTTTTTACCATCGATTTTAATGCAGCAATATCACTCGACCGCGATAATTATCGCAAACTGACCGACACTTTTTATTAAATGACATTACATAAAAATTACGTGCACATCAAAATTATTATGTCGTGTGCGAAAATACATATGTTATTAACTGACGCGACGATAGCGCGGATGTCTACGAGAGATAAGAGAACACGACATGTTATCAAACTCACTTTTTCCGATCGAGGAGAGCCACGTGCACATGTGACGTTTGCATAAAAAGCGTGTAGTCGATGGTGTTACAATACTTTATACCACATTAAAAAGCGCGAAGATAAACGCGCGACTCTTCCACACGTTGGTATGTTCGTGATAATGAGTTTTACTCAAGGTCATTGCATGCTATTGCATCATGTTGGAATGATAATCTATGTGCACGTTACTGGAATGGAATTTTTCATTAGATATCAGTATTTTTACATCGTACGAAAAATTTCTCCCATAAGTCTTCTTTTTTTTCCTTAAAGGAAATAGTGAGTTATGTGAGAAGTTCCCGCACACAGGATACTGGTGCAGGTTTGAGAAGATGTTCGACCTAAAAAGTTTTGGAAATCTTTGGATATATACGACGAGGGATGAGAACGAAAGATGACGTGTATGAATAACATGAAAACAATTCTTTGACATTTCTTTGAACAAAAAGTTTGATAAAAAGGTTTCGTTTTGACAGGCAATGAGATTTAGAGTTATAATATTTTTTTTATTTTGTATGTATGACTTCTAAATAATAAATAAAATAAAATAATATAAAAAATTAAACATATAAAAAGATAATTAAACAAGTATCGTAATCCGTTTCGAGAGATATCTCGAATTAAGTTTTTGACATTTAATTAAGAGAGATCGAATTAATTATTCTCCAGTTATTTCTTTACGTCTCGTCAATCACGTCGTTTATTATCAAGAGGGAATTGGATCTTTCTGTCTATGCGCTACTTAGACGACATTAAAATTTCATTTGATTTGACGTACGTGAGGATGAATGTTTAACGAGATCGATGTACGAAGGGAAAGAAAACGAGAGAGAGAGAGAGAGAGAGAGAGAAACTCGAGATCTCACGTTTAGGAGAGAAGAATCAGCAGAATAGATACGACGATTCTTTAACGGATATTTTTCACGTGAAATTCCTCGTTATCCTCTTCCATCTCTTCCGATTTAGTTATATTTATCTCGGTGACAATAAAAAGACCGCGGCTATAAGATGCCGATCGTGCACACGTCGACCCACCACGAAATCCATCCAATTTCACTCCGCATAGTTTCGATTCGCTTCGCTCTTTCCTTGGCACGTGTTCAACACCGAACTCTCTTTCGACCGGCTCATCCCGATTTTTTTCAAGAACCTCTCGGTGATTACCGACGGTCTTAATTAATATTCTCCCACTTCCGATTTGTGTATATCTTCTTGAATTTTTCGAACGCATCTAGGGTATTTATGTTATATGTCCCGTTCGTGTTAACGCGTTTGATAAATCGATGTTTTCCATTAGTGTCTCGACATAATTACCGGGACAAGAAGATATGCGCGAATAAGTCTTGTGTATCAATATACACTGGAATATTTTCACGCGGATTATTTAATCTACACAATTGCGGTAAAAAATATCCACAACACGATAATTCCAATTTAAAAATACTCAACTCGGGAGTGAAGCAGATTAGCGACGTTTAATGTCGTATATATTGTTCTTTTTTTGTTTTTTTGTTTTTAATACTTTACAACAGCACGCTTTAAAAATATATCTGGCGTGTATCATCATTTGACGAAGACGACTGTCGCGCAATAATATCGGTAACACACCGATAAAATCGAATAGCAAATACCGCGCGGTTTCGAATCGCGTCTTATCAATTTTATTACAAAATTCGCAATTCTTTCAATTACGCATTTTCTCGATCTCGTTTCCTTTTCTTTTTCTCCGAACTCGCTTCGAGCGATGACAAAAAAAAAGTGACGCGACTTTACTGAGAAGATAAAATGTATGTCGCGAGGCTACTACTTCATTATAAACACGTATCGATATCATTCCGCTACTGTTGTAAGCATTACCGATAGATAACGCTATTGCGGTAACAGATTACGAATTAATCCAGCTTACATTCACGTTCGATAGATAGATTCGCGAACGACATTATCAGTTATGATTACCTCGGTGAAGAAGAATGACCCATTGCTTGCCTCTTCATTTTTGCGATATCTGGAACACACAATACATTGAATGCGATTAAGTGCGAGGCATTTCGAGATTTGAATAAAATTATATATCGAATCAAAATCATATAAAAGAAAAATATTCTGTTAAATCTGTACAATATTTATACTGACTATTGTCACAAGTTTCCGCAAGAGATTGTTAAAAATAAGCGAAATTTCAATATCAATTATGTTATGTAAAAAAACTTGAGAACAAAAGGCGGCGCGGAACTATCGCGTAATCTGTAATGTAATGTGTGGACGGGCATAAAATTAAAATTCTTACGAACTTTTTGCGCGGTCTTACACGATATCGATTTAATATCGTTCCGCTAAAACGCGCCTTTAGATTAGCGGGCGCCTTTGCAAGCGCGACCGTGTCGGTGTAATACATATTAATACGTTTGTGAATGAATGAATTATAATCACACTGTAGCTCTCGACCTGCTGTTCCTCTCGAAAAGCGCTTCATTATTTCGCAATATCTTGTTCAAACATATTTCCGTTGCATTTATTGAGTTGCGGATAAAAGAATAAGTAAATAAATCTATTCATCAAACAAAATATGTATTAGCGTTTATCGCGCGTGAAATTATTGTGTTTCCATCTTCTTAACTCAAAGTACATGTAATAATCTTTAATCAATTATTTTTTTTTATTACGCCACACACGGAGCAATTTGGATAATATATTTTACTTTTATCTTTCTCATAAAAATACATTTTTTTTTTTATCGCTTGTGTGTGCGCAATGATTCAGACCCTTTTAAAAATCGTCTGTTTACCTTTATCTCTTATCTCGCACTTGTGATATAAAGGTTCTTGAAAACCTTTCGAGAATGAAACATAAGTTTTTTAATTTTCTCGCGAGAAGTTTTTATGAGATACATTTAAAATTTTCTTCTTTGGCAAAGCACAAAATATACATTAACTCAACACACATACACACACATACTTTCCGTTAACACAACTTTCTGATGACGACAAAAGTAGTAAAAAAGAGACAAAGAACGATAATCACAGTTTATTTGGAGCGTCAGTCAACTTTAGACGCGAATATCTAAATCTAATGTAAGAGTACCCGCACACACGGACACATACTCACGCGATATGTGTGTTATAATCGGATGCTGCGCGCACACATTGTTGCGGTCGAGACAAAACGTCGGCGGCGAGAAAACGGTCACCGGAAATTTGGATTCTTTCATTCGAGTGCGCGGCTCGGCATCCGGCGCTTTTTAACGGACGGCTGCACCGTGTCTATTTCTGTGTTTCTTGGAGTAGAGATGCTATAGTTATTATCGCGCCGCCGTCGCATGGCGTTACCACCGTCATCGTCGGCCGGTCGCCGGTCGGTGAATAATGCATCGAGTGGATCGTTTCTATGTATGCATCTCGGTGTGCCGGTCATATCGCTCGTGCACGAGGGACTAGAGGTGGGTCTCTCTCTCTCTCTCTCTCTCTCTCTCTCTCTCTGCCGATGTGTCGCTGTGTCTCTATTGCGCAAAAGTACGCGTACATACATGTATATGTGTGTATGTGTGTATGTATGTGTGTGTATGTACACACGTGTATTCGTGTAATATGCGGGAATATTACCCGCGGTGTCCCTGGATATCGATTCGCTCGTACGAGTAAACGTATGCAACGTCCTTTTTATTGCCAGACAGAGACTCTCCTCCTCACGGAGGCTTTAATCATTTCCTTGTTCGATATTTATGCATGACGATGAATATAGTGGAGTTTCCACCTAGAGAGACAGAGAGAGAGAGAGAGAGAAAGAGAGAGAAGTGTTTTTCGCGACGATACGCGTTCGAGCAAAAAGTGAATAAAGACCCACATAGTTACGCGATTATTGCGCACGATAAGAGACGCAACGTATAATTGACTCCTTTTTTTTTTACATATTACAAGTGTTTTTCTTTGTTAAGCTAGCCGAGGTGGCACACTCGATGCGCATCGCATTAGAAATGCGAAGTATCCACTCCTTTGTACGCTGTTTTTTTTTTTTAAATTACGATAATTTCGTAACGGCCGAACAAAAGATGCGTCGTAAAATTTTTCCCTCAAGGTGAAACTTATAAATTCACGTCGCACGTCGTGTCTCTTCTATCTTTCGTTTCTTAATGATCTTCATCTCTTCTCCACTCCATTTATTTATTCTTGACGCAGCGACGTATAGCAATCGTTTATCTCTTATCACGCACGTACTATGTAGGTACCTGACCATTCGTTACATTAAACAAAAGTCTCGACTAATGACGCTTTCATGACATTTCGTTTCCGCGATCATTTATCGAGTCGACACCGCGGACTCGTATAATAATCAGATAGCACATCACCAAAACGGACATGAATCTTACATATGACACATCGTTTATTCTGTATACACCTGTTCGATAGACTTTCTTTTTTTATCTGATGTCACGTCAACTTCTTTTTTTATCTAATAAGAATATCTGATAATTAAACATGCCGATAATTAAACATTCAAGTATTTTTAGAACACGGTCTCTGCGTGAGAAACAATTAAGCAAGCTGTAAATATTCTACAGAAGACAAACTTCCTCTCGGTAACCCCGACGGAAAGGTGTTGAGAAGAAACTAGAGAAAATAGTTTCGGTTGCGCAATAAACAAGTATTTCTCCAGGAGGAAGCATATTAGCGCGATTATTAAACAGCAGGAACGACCGAAGGAGTAATCAAAGCGTAAGCGCGGAGTTAAATCGACGCTAATCAAAGGTAATTGAAGCGATTGGTAATTTAAAGACAACGTCGACGGGACACAATTATCGATATCTCGCGGCAGAAATCTTGTACGTAGGTCAGGAAACCGCCGCGTGACCGGATAATCGCGCCACGGAATCGGTATCGCGGTACTTTTCGACCGCAACGCACACGGACGCGGGAATCGACGCAAACAAATAATTAGCTCTTTCTCTCTCTCTCTCTCTCTCTCTCTCTCAACCTCATTGTCGAGATGATGATGATGATGATGACCGGAAACTGTGTGTGCTGCGGTTAACGGCGGAGATTGCGGTGCGTCGTCGACTGGCGATACCGGAGCAAGCGAAATAAAGGAGCAAAATATTATCCATGGCGTTCGCCACGTCCTTGTTGCTCGCGCGTCGCATTCCGTCGCATTTTCCGGCTTTTTGCATATTTTACAGTTCTCAGAAAACGAGAGAGAACTGTTGGTGTGATGATCGCTCCCTCGTGCAAATAGAAAAGCGCAAAAAAAAAAAAAAAAAAAAAAAAAAAAGAAAGAAACGAACACCGGTAGGAAATGATCTATAATAAGCGGAGCCTCCTTCGAAATTACAATGCGTTATAATCACACACGTGATGATATAAGCGGTAATTCGTGTCATCATGCGCCTTGTAAAGTCAATTTCTGTGTTGCGCGAGTTATCTGTTATTCGTGGGTTCAAAAGAATAATAATTAGACGACAGTAGGTGTACCGATGATAGTCGCGTTTCGCTATAGCTTCACGATGTTCGCTCGTAGAAGAAAAATGAATAGAGAGAGAGAGAGAGAATGGGGAATTTTTTATTGAATAATTCTTACATAAATCTTGCGATTTTGTTGTGATATTTAAAATCGTCTTGAACGCAAGAACGCCATTTTTTACTATATAGTAAGTCACAGTTCACCGCATGATGTAACGATGCGACACAATGCGGACTTAGGTGTGTATGTTAACAAGCGGCATAATTAATTATTATTATTCAATCTCTTCTGTTTTTCATTATTTACTCAAGGTGATATTTTCTTTTTTTTTGTAAATCTTAATTTTTCTGTTAAAGAAAATTTATGTAAGGTTTTTGCGAACCGTTAACGCGGAGATTTATACGTCGAAATAGCAAGTGGGTGTGTAAATAAATAAATTGCTTATCGCGCAATCTTATTGTCGTGCGAATATATATATATATATATATATATATA
>QVOB01011352.1:0-20815 GCA_014839585.1 Pseudomyrmex concolor | reverse complement strand
AATATATTATATATATATATAATATATTATAATTATAATATATATATAATATATATATAATATATTATATATATATATATATATATATATATATATTATATATATATATATATATATATATTATATGTATATATAATATAATATATGCAACTCTCTTTGCTTTATTTCTGTAAGTAGAGATCACAGTATATAAAAAGCCAAATATGTATCAACGGTATTTATCCATACAGACAAATATCCGTACTGTGGGAGGAAAAAAAGCCAAACTTTTTGTATATCACGAATTGATTAAATGTCCACAAATGTTTCTTGCATTGATTATGTTTGCAAATAAATCATCATGCATGCAACACCAATGCATATCACACGATATTTCTTGTTTACAATACATTGAAATTCAAACTAGTGCATGTAATTAACATTTTGCACTATACTTTTCGTTTCAATTTGCTGATATCGCAGTGAAACTAATTTGAGAAAAGAATGCTAAAGATGTAGAAGGTTTAGTTGTTCCTGATGAGTTCTCACACGATACGGATAATCGACTATATATATATATATATATATCCATTCGACGTAAAACTCTCTCTTTCTTTCTCTCCTTTGCACTCACACGTAAAATTTCTCATACTTTCTGAGTTTTATATTTTCAAGTGCAAAAATACGATTAGTAATCTTCTTAAAACCTGTTTTACTAATTGTATACGCATGTCTTATTTCTTTGCTTTTTATTTATCTCGCGAACTTTCGCATGTTACTTTTTCACAGGCAATCCTCCAAATGTAGGGTCGTGGAATGTAAGCCACAATCGCGCAGCGGCAACAAACGTAGAAATTTTGAATATAAATTTTGATAGTAAAATATATATATATATATACCTTCTTTTCTATAGATAAATTTATTTATACTCTAACTCTCTGGCCCCGAATTTTTCTTCCATAAAATTCTTTCACCTATTTTCCTAATAATAGAGCGTTCTTTTTTTTATCTTTCGTCTGCATTTACAATTGAATCCCCTTCGTTACGATTAGTAGTTTTTTTTATATACATTTCCTACAACGTATGTTCGATTACACTTGGTTATAACGTGTCTTAAAACATACTCCGCTGATATCAAGCGCGAGCAGTATACAATTGTTCCAAAGTCTCTTTCTTGGAACGGACGTCTAAATACATGCGGGGGCGGGAGGAAAGAGGGATTAAATACGTAAAATCTCTTTTCTTATTAAACAGCAATTCTTGGCACAAATACGTCAAAGTAACGGAAAACCGTTTCAGCACATATGCAGTAAGAGCTTAAGAAAATCCAGTTAAATCTCTCTCTCTCTCTCTTTCTTTCTCTTCCCTGGAATCCGATTTGCGTAATGTATGTAAAAATGTTATTGAATTGCGCGCGCGCGTTGTTAGAGGATTTTGTCAAGCTCTTTATACTTTGTGTAGTCTCCTGGAAACGTTTATAACGTATAAATTTTTCTGTGATGCATTTGCATGAACGTTTCTCAAATCAAGTAGAATCTCTCTTTGGGATCAACCGTATTTCGCGGATTACACATTTCGCCAAAAAAAAAAAATTAAAATCACATCACAGAGATACTTAAAATTATGAAAACAAAACGAAGAAAAAAAACGAAAAGGAAGACAAAAAGAAAGGAAAGATCTGGTAACAGTTCTCCCTCTAGCATTTTTTGTACATTAAATCGTCGTATGTATTTTGTTTCCTTAAGCGTAGGTACCTAAGTCCGTAGTACATTTTATACACATCTTGTCGTTGTAAAAGGAAAATGTTTTGCCCGACAACACGCATATCGTTCGCCCCCATTACGAGGGGAAGTGAGGGAAAAAGAGATAGGGGCGGAATATCCGCGAAGATTCAGCTTCAGATCGAAGCGTCCTATCGGCGCACAACGACTCGACGAACATTCGCGTGAGGGCGAATCGTTTTCCGATTTGCGCCGTCGGGTGATATTGGCAATACGCGCTCTTTTTCCGCGCTTCTTATCACACTCTTACATATGTATAACAAACGAAAATGACTATTTTCGTATAATTGCAAGTGGCAAATTGCTTATCCCGGCTGCTAAGTAGAGAACACAAAGAATCTAATGTTGTTGACCGTAAATTATATAAAAATCCAATTTCTTGATCCCTTATATTTCTAGAAAAAAATCTGCGTTTTTGCAGTGTAGAAAATGTGCGCCCGTTTTTTTTTTGCGAATTAAATTAAATAAATCCTCTACTAAATTGAATTTTCATGACATTTTTGTTGGAAGATTTTGTCGTATCCCCGAGATTTGTTACGCGTGTGTTTACGTGTTCTCGTTTTATATAATTCACTGTATTTCATAGAATGTCTTTTTGTATTTATTTACAGCAATTGTTTCACAATTACACTTTCTTTCATTTCCTTTTAGCATCCTCCGATGATCCAATGACGATAGCTTTATGTCACCACATGAACGATACCAATCTTCTTCCAAATCGATGAAACAGAGTTTTCAAACACAATGACAATTTATTATACACATTTCATATGATTCGTCGATTGGTTGTCGATATGGAATCTATTCTGCGTTGAATCGTTTTTTGCTGTCACAGTGCGTTCAGATTACGCGCGGCGGAATTAACGATTACGCGTGATCATTGCGTTCCTGCCATCGCTAGGTCCCGCGTCACTTCCTCTCTTCCGGTTCCTGATTAGTCTTAACGAGATTGTACGTGTGACTTCTGTACTTGGCAGGTGGGTCGTGCAACGAGAGTGGTTGTTGTTGCTGTTCGCTCATTGGCTGGTTCATACTAGACATCGAAAGATCTGTCGGCATGTCTGCTTCCGGTTCTTGTTCCAGTTTCGCCTCAGGACTTGCAGAAAAAGCAGCCTCTTCTTCTGGTTCAAGTTTTATTCGCATCTGATGGCGTAGCGACGATATGTTTTTGATATTCTTCAATTCCTGTGAATTACGTAGAAATCTGCAAAGAGAACGGAAAATTTCTCTCGTCAGTAAACAAAAATTCGACTCCGGGCGTGAAATTCGTATTTGTAAAATTGCAGGAACAATAACAAAGCGGAATATACAAAAATTTTGAAATTATTATTTTCAAATTCATGGAATCATTAGCAGAAATCATAATGTTATCATTGTGTAAATCTATCACACGCAATTTTTTACAGTAATCACGTACAAAAACCATAATTACTGACACAAATAATGATACTCACTGATAGCAATGTCGTTCGCCCTGCACTTTTCTAAGAATATTCACACGATAGTAATATCGCAGAGCTCTACTCATCTTGTCGTAGTTCATAGAAAGATGATTCTTCTGTATACCCCATAAGCGTGCCAGACCTGGCGGATCGACTATTTTAAATATACCGGAATTCTGATCTTTCCACGCGATGTAATTTTTGTATCGCTGTGACTGGTCATTGAGTAACTGCTGGAGAAAATCCCAAAGCAATCTTCCGTCTAAACAGAACCGCGAAAAAATACTACAATATGAATGTAACAATCGTGGGAAGATTCGTGCAATAATATTGAACATTTTATGACAAAGGATTTAGTATTTAGGTGCTAACACAGATATCTAAGACAGATGTTTGGGGAACGTCTACTCAATGTTTCTAAAAGATATTATAAATAAATAATTGTTTACTAAGCCACAGTATGACTAAAAAAACCATCGGTAATCACAGATACTAACTGGTATTAGGTTCCGGCGGGTCGCCGGCGAAGAACTCTCTGGCGGCCGCGAGGGAATTGTTCGATCGGTAACCCGATGTCAACGACGACAGTTGCGGCAGTAACTGTGTTGGACTCGGCTGGTCTTTAATGTTTATCTCGCCGTGCCTCTGTGCCGTCAAAGCGGTTGGAGTGATTGGTGGACTGTTATTGCCTCCCGACATCTGATGATTATCTTCGTCCGAATCGCTCTTGTAAACCTGTGTCTGATTCGCATCAGTTGCATGGCTAGGTGAGCCCGATTGGCTGTCTACGGAGGGCGCTGGTGACAACGTTACTGAATTAGCCGACATCAGACTCGTGAGACTTTGGACGTAACCAGGTGCCTCTGCCCACGTAGGTGTTGGCGGATGCGAATGCGGACTGAGTGGATACGCGGATGACCTGGTTGGAGTCACCGGACTACTCGGTAAACACCTTTGCATCTGATTGAAGTCACGTGCTAACATCGATAGAACATTGTGCAGAACATCGCCGGCACCCGGACATCTTTCATTTAGATCCAACTTTGTGAGCAAACACAAAGCTTTTCCGTTCATCTGGAACACTTCCATATTGAACGGTTTAAGATCGAACTCGCCCTCCGCCCATCGCAGAAATGAAGCTACGTCCTCGCGCGACCACAGTCGCGGGTCCGATGCTGAAACGAGAGAATGCACGTCGTTGTTACATGCGTCCGTGGTCTAAAAACTTTGATTCAGTCAAAAGATAAAAACTAAAAATTATCTAACATTTACCTAAGCTTGATGGCAAATGTGTCTTAAAGTCCATGGCAGGACTGGGCGGCGGATGAGTTGTAGGTGTAAAACCCATGGAGGGATATTGACGCCAAAACATCTCCGTGGATGGGAAAGGCAACGCTATAGCCGGTGGCAATCGAGAATCCATTCCGGTCATTCCGCCGGAAACTGCCGGCAGCTGAGGCAGCGATATCGGCAGTAATTTCATAACACGTCTTTAGATTTAACGGTGATTGCTGCAAAAAGAAAACCCAGATCGAGCGACTTTATTAATACGCTCAATTAAACTCGTATCTCAATCATATATTAGATATATTTTGACGTTGACGTTATACGTTTATATGTCATTCCGTTCAAAATTTGTAACTACGACCGCGTTAAATTCTGAATGGAACACATCATCGAAAACAGATTTGCAGCAAGAAAGTGACTCTTAGAAAATTGCAGACACGATATTAACGTAAAACACTATCTTGTACATAATAAGCAACAACATTTATTGAGTATACAATCACATGTGTAAAAAAACTTAAAACTACAAAAATAATATGTTACTCCAATGCAAGAACTTGAAACAAGTAAAAATGACTCAAAAGAGACAAGGCAACAGTATCAACTGCTGATTAGAAGCCCTACCAGCCTGTACTAAACAACTAATTTATAATTAAATGATCAAAGAACAAATGATATCTATATATATCTATCTGTCTATCATCGGAAATTGAACGCTGATATACGGGCGCTTTTACCTCGCCTAACGACGAGAGCATACGACGGGTAACGATCGCTCTCGCTGATACACAACGCCGGAAGATAATAACGACGGATTAGTTATACGACGACGGCGGCGGTGGCGGCGGCGGCGGCGGCGGCTTCTTGTTGTATACACGGGGACATTGGAACGTGGTATATTGTGACGGGTAGAAGAAACGCGTCGCGACGGCGCTCCGTAGAGGCGTCTCTCTCTTTCTGTCTCGCGGTGACCGGTTCGCAGACGTTCCATCGACTATTAGCATAGAATGTGGGGGCATAAGAATGAAAGCCGGCAGGAAACGCGGATTTACATAACGTATTTCCATCGACGTCGACGAAGCTATTTCCGTTCCCGACGTCGACCCGAGACGGACTAAGCGAAACTTCTTACACACAGCGTCCGGCCGCGACGTCGAAATTCTTAACTCCAGGCTCGAGAATTTCGCTGTTAATTTCCGAAACCCCAGTTATTTAATTACTTATACAAGTTTCAAATCGGACTCCTGTTCGCTTTACAATTCGCTTGAAAAATCGCAGACGTCCGAGAGATTTGAATTTTAAAAATAATACCTTTCGAAGATTCGTCGATTAAAATTAAGTTTATTTTTTACATATCAGAGTTTTACATACCAGAGTTTATTTTTTACATATCGATTACTTAAAGATGTAAAAAAATCTTGTAATAATGCAAGAGAATGATTGCGTTTAGAGTGACGCGTGCGTTTATTCTCACAAATGAAAAACGATTTAATTGAAATAGATATAAAATAGAGCAATTTTCTTGTCTTAGAAATGCGTATAACTTGTATGCTCATTGTGTTTTTCAATCTAGCATTTGATTAGATAACTATAATTATTTAGCTATGATCACATAATTAGTGTAATAACATAAGCTTAATGTATATACTGCGATACGTATTATAATTCATTCTTTTTTTGTTACGCACGATGACTCGTAACTATGGCGTTAATAACAGAAAAAAAGCAGCGGAGCAAACGAGATTTATAAAATATTCATAATTGAAAATAAAATCGAAAGTAAAGCATTCGATTATCAGAACTTCATCATCATTTTTTTCTATCGATCTGATTGTTGCTGTTGTCAAACATTTCAAAATGATATTTATCTCATCCCAAAAACTTGGGTTTAGAAAGAAAAAAATAAATATAACACAATAAAAACGTAATTTCGTAATTTTTTTTCTTAAATCATCGTTTAATACATAATAGAGAAAAGTCGCGGAACAAATGCGGGTTGAGTTTCGAATCTTTTGAAATCTCAACTACGTTTTAGACTCTAAGCGCTGAAGAACTGGGTCCCTCCAGGAATAAGACCCGCTTTCGATCTTTTTTTTTTTCTTTCGACCCGTTCGGCGAACGGGTTCCGGCACATTACCAGCAGGAATCTTCTTCGTGACACTTTGAGAAATAATCGGAGGAAGCACTTGGCTCACAATGCGGCGCGGCACTTACTCGAAAGGAGAGAAAGAGAGGAATGCCCTGAGGGAAAAAGGCAGGAACCTCGGCATGCGAAGGTCGATGTGCCGTTGTCTCGCACCAGGAAATCCTGGTCGTCTTCTTCGGTCTCCTCCCTCCTTTCTCCACTCTCTCTCTCTCTCTCTCTCTCTCTCCTCTCCTTTAAATACCGCGAGTGGCCTTAAACTCAGGTGCTCCTTCTTTCGGCCGGGCAACTTTTTTTTGCCGCTCGACTAATTAAAGTGGCTACTTGAAGCGGCCTCGAGGGATGAATTCGAGGACCTTCCTCGCTTTAAATTTATATCGCACCTGCTTCACGATATTGATTCTGTGTGTCTTTCAACGTACTGTTATATCTGACACGCGCGTCTTTGAAAAGTTTCAGTTTCCAAATAATTCAAATAGATTTTTTATTTAATCAAAAAAACTTTTAACGCAGCAAAAACCAGAAAGAAAATCACTCACAAGCGACACGATCATAAGAAAAAAATAAATTTGAAGATCCAAAGAATAAGATGTCAAAGTTTCGATTTATCTTCGCATTTAAATTAAATTTATCCTCGACGTTGTCAGTAATTTTAATGTGTCGAAATGCTATGTTCTCGGAAAGATCGCGAGAGAACGATAATCATGACAGATACACTGCCGATCTCTCGATTAGAAGGGAAGAGTAACAAGAAAATACCGGATTCTGCGGTTCCGTTCCGCGTGTTTCTCGCGCGACGTTCTCGTTTTCTTTTTTCGCCACGAACGAAGAAAGGAAAGAGGAAGAAGCGCGGCGGCAACGCTGATTGCTCCGCGGGTCGTGGCGGAAGCGAAAATTCGCAATTGCGGCCGCGCTCGCAATTTCCGGTGCGAGCGAATCGAAGAACATAGTTGCACACAGCGGAAGTGCGTTCGATCGTTTTTCTTTCTCTTTCTCTCTTTTTGACGATGTCATTACAGCTAAAATTAAATAATTAACTAATTCGTTCGATTATTTTCTGGTTTGTCTTTTTCATTCGTTTTTTTTTCTTTTAATTTTCCCGACTACTTTCTTTTACTTCCTCTTCCTTCCGCCTAATGGACTCTCCCGTGACGTGAAGTACGACCTTGATTACGCCACCTTATTTACGATCGATCCTGCAACTTTAATGACCGGGTTTTCCGACGCGAAAAAGCTCTCCGGCCGATCATCGTCGCGAATGTGTTTACATTGTCGCGAAGCATCGCGTGTCAAATAGCTCGGAAGTCGTAATGTCGAGGCGAGCGACGATAATCGCTTGTGTATGTATAGATAACATAGTTGACTGTCATTCCTCTACGATATCGTAGCAGAGCCACGTGTTTCGAATTGTGTCGCGCCAACTCGCACAGTCATTACTATGTAAATGCGAAATTCTAATTTATCCGGAAAAGATGCAAATCGTGAACAACATAAAAATGAGCAACAAAAACAAAAGACATTTTATAAAGATTTTATAAAGACTTTGTTTCGTTGTCGCGTAGAAAATTCGATACAAATTATGCAACAATAAAAAAAATACCAAGAGAAAAGTTAAATTAAAAAAAAAAAAAACCGTTCAAAACAGAATTACGTAGAACGTTTTTCTTTTCTGACGTTGCGTAAGTGACCAGTTTAGAGTTTTGAATGACAAAAGTCTGTCACACACTCAAAAATTCGTCTCTCTTGTCTCTAGATTAAGAGCATCTTTTCTAAAAGATCTGCGACAAAAAAAAACGCGATTGAATATAAATCGAGCTCGAGTTAAAAGATGCGTAAGGACACGGAGACGACGGTTCTTTTTGAACACAGCGTAATCAGCGTGTGCATATAACGAGTGCGCTCGCGCGCGAGAGAGGAACACGCTTCTTCTCTTCGCGTTTTACGAACAGCGAGTCGTAAAACACGGCATTTCGCTTCTCGGACGACAATTTAATCCTCCCGTCAGTCAAACACACGCGCGCCTCCGGGCTCCGTAATCGGTCAGACGGGTAAAGGGATTCGTGATTAGAACCTCGTCATGTCCTTGTCGTCCAGTTTCAACATCCTATGCGAATCCTCGTCGTCATCGTCGTCGCGTTCTCTCCGCGTCGATCGTCGCTTAATGTCAGAGGTTCGTTATGCCTTATTCATATCTGGTACGTATACGCACAAACGAGCGGTTGCGTAACGCGCATGAAGAAACACATGCGATCTGTTAAGAGTAACCGCGCGCACACGCACACACAATCGTCTTCGCGATATCGTCCAACTCGCCTCTATTGTTGCGTGATCCAAAATGATTCTCTCTTCCGACGACGATGACGACAACTTTAATCCTCTTTAAGTATGTGCGTATGTGATACAAAAAATTTTATATACATATCAGCGATTGATAACGAATATGACGAATGAGCTATATATTATCGTGAGGTCGTATGAACACTGTGGTCAAAGAAAACTTCAAACGTGTAATTGAACGAGTCTATGTATGGACGACGATGCAAAACATGTAAATTGAGATTAACACGCAGAGTCTCGGTCTCTATTAATAATTGTAAAAATTTACTTTATTTGTGTTTACAAGAAAGTATTGCCTTATCAAGAATATCTTATCCGACAGATAAGAATTTCCGCTTATATATTTCTATCTCTGTCCTCAAAGTCCACACTAATTGTTTTATACAAGTTCTTTAAAGGTAATAAGAGCTTTTCAAAGAAATAACTGTAAGTACAATACACGCGCCTTTATCTCACATGTGATAACATCTACATCCGATTGATACAAAAGTGACAACAAGAAGTAACTGATTGGTTCATTTGAAGCGCTGAGTTTTCGAAGATAAATTTCGAAGGCACAGATGCCGGAGATACTATTATTGCATAATGCATTATTATTTAAAAAAATGAAAATTGTTTGGGAAGCAAACAATTTTATGGAACGTCAATGCGAGTTCACAACAAATTCAAGAGTGTGAGTTGTGAAGATCGTCGCACGGGAAATTTCAATTGTAATTGTCAGATCGCAAGCAAACCAATCACAAGTGATTTTTTCTATAGATTGCTACAGATAAAGAAAAAGAAATTTAAAATAGAACCGAGCTGAATCTCGAGAACGATCAGCTCGACCAATCAATTTCGTTCGACCAAAAATAAACCAAATTCTTGAAGATAGGTTTGTCATTTCTCTAATGTTCCATCAAAGCGTCTCCATAACGCCCTAGCACACATAGAATGAAGTCGAACTATCATGTTTCTATCATTTTTTTAACTTGTTCAGATAGAAAAAAAATTCCTTTAAATATTCCTAGCTTCTTTAAATAGAAGGATAGTCTGAGGCATCCCTGATTTCTCTAGCTAGGGAACACAGAAAATATTTTCCACCAAGCATAAGACGAAAAACATTAGTAAACGACATTAGTAGTCGATCACAAAGAGAAGCATGTGTCTTGTTCTTTCGGTTCTTAAATTTCAAGAAGATGGCGAAACTATATAGAAAGTATAATTTACCTTGCTCCGACGATCACCTCGTCTTCTCGGGTCAAGGAAGTAATATAATATATATAACGACGGTTAAACATGCGGTTTCATAACATTGAGAGAGAGAGAAAAAAAAATAAAAGTCATACATTGCCGTGCGTAAGTAGCAAAGATAATTCAAAACGTGTGATACTGTGCGATAACGATTGCTAATTGTTTGTTTGTAAATGTGCGAACGTGGATATCGACGATTTAGCGTGACATCAAGAGTTCGGGTCATAAAAGAATCTCGTCTTGTAAAAATTGCTCGGATTTGAGCGATTGTTTGAAAAAACATCTCTAATCGCAAGCTAAATATACGGTTATCGCGCGCTAAACAGATCATAAAAAAATATTTTACGAACGGCGATACCGTACGTTAATATACCGTAAATTCACACAGGAAAGACTGGCGCTATCACGCGTCATAGTTGCGGCGCCTACGCGTGTACAATCGAGAGTTATTTTTAATTTAATAAATAGAGACTTTTAAACACATCGTTGTAGGATGTTTAAAAACATTCTGTCCTCCGGCTCAATAATTTCTGAACGAACAAATATAATGTAACAAAAGAAAAACGCCAAATGTATCACGATCAAGAAATAACATCGTTAATATTAATACCGTGATATTTTTGATAATTTAAATTTGCATTGATAAATGCAAATCTAAACGCGCAGAATGGTGATATCAAAATGTTTCATTTTCCGAATTGTTGTTTTAGATTGTTATGACAGAAATTTATTGTTTGGCACAGCAGAATATAGGAAAAATATCCCGCGGCGACTTACTCCGCTATTTATCGAATAAAAATAACGGATATCTCGATTGTGTGCATATGCGCTGACGGCATCGATAGCGACGATCGTCCACGTGTTCCGTCCGCGCGTGTATGTGTGTCGCGCTGACCTCGTGTACATATGTGGAGTGCGCGTGCCAAAGCGACGTCTGAAAATACAAACCAGGAAGACGGCAGACTCGGGAAGGAGGCACATAATCGAGGAATCGATTCGGTGGGGGAAGCAGGAAGAAGGAAGATCCTTGACGCGCGCGTTCGCGAGCCAGGATTCGAGATTTATTATGTATAACGTGAAGGTAAACTTTATCTTCCTCCCTCCTTTTCTCAGCCCTGTGTGTCGGTGATGGTCACCGTCGTGTTTCTTTCTCTTTCGTGCCCTTCCGGGTTTCTTCGCTTCCCCGTCTCTCTCTCTCGATTTGCCTCTTTCCTCATCGCTCTTTCGTTCGCGAGCACGTGGACGTTTTATCGCGCCTTCCTTTACGTCTCCTCCTCTTTATCCACGCTGGTGTTGAGACGCACTACCGCATGCGAGTGATTAATGCGACTATATACCTGCACGGATGTGTAAACTGGGCGCGATAATTAGCGGACATTTGTAATCGCGCGATAGGCCGGAACAATTTTTTTTTTTTTTTATTTCTTCCTTTTTCTTCTTCTAATGAGTTTGCCTCGCATCCACGAATCCTTCCATTAAGAGATTCCTTCTTATCGCTCTTTTTTGGTTTTGAAAAAAAATTTTAAAATATTCCGCTCTCGAAATATTTTCTAATCTCGGCATTCTCCGAGTGTTTTTTTTCGAGTCCGCGTGAAATCATTTAAAGTCTACGGCTTATTTTATTGCATACCGACTTTAACGCATTTTTGAAAATTTTACGGCGATTTATACGGCACCAGATACGCACGTGCTGCGTTCTGTAACATACGACTTTTAAAATGTCAACGTCCATTGTTTGCCGCGACAATCGATCTTTCACTCGCGTTAGATGTTTGTATGCGGATAACAAACGTTGATAACAAACATAGCTTCCAGCGTCGTTCCGATTTTCGCTCGAAATATACGCGCAATGGACTTGTTTTTGCGAAATAAATTCGCATACCAAAAAAAAAAAAAAAAAAAAAAAAAAGTAAGACTCGCTCGATTTGTGTATCGAGTTTGAGTTGCTTAACTTTGATTGACGGCGAGAGAAAGAGAGAGAGGCAGAGACAAAAACAGATAATAGCATTATTTGATATCTTACATTGCATTAAACAACGCACATTAATTAGAGGAGCGTTTCGCTGAGAGACCGAGGAGAAGGATGTTGAGATATTTGTGTCGTTTCTGCGGAATTTGCGGAACACTCGCGATTTCATCGCGGAAACTTCCACTTTCTGGAGCGAGACCTGAATATCGTGCTTGTGTACACGCGATTACACGAAGATAAACCGCAAGTAAGGAAATGCAGCTCGCGGCGCATGACGCGCCGTAACGCCATGTGATGACGTTAGTGGTCCGCCTCTTAACGCGACCGCGATCATACGGTAGAAAATTGCTCCACTTGTTTCTTCTTTATACGATCGTGCGAGGTGCTCGGGTAATCTTATCGCGCGGTTAGTGCGCGCAAACGTAAGTTCCAGGTCCGCGATCGTTGGCGATTTAAACGCGAAGACGTATCGATCAAAATAATTTCCTCGATTTTTCTCTTTCTTGTTTTTCTCGCAACAAAATTATATTTTATAAACCACGTAACAAATATTACAACCATTGCTTTAAAATTTATTTTGTCACCAACTTCTTCCAATTCTGATGTTGTATCAGAAATATTTAAACGAGACAGAATCTTGTCGATCTTGTTTTAAATCGAGCGGTTTTGAGAATAAATGCAATTCAGCCGGAAAATGATTCAGTAACACTCATTTACGAGATTTACGGTATCCGTTAATGAGAAAACGCTCGCGTGTTATCCTCTTCAATCTTTGCACACCATCGACGACTGGCGCGATTGACGGTCATGTGGCCGCGAATCATGCCGCGCCGCTGCCGCCGGTTGCATTACGCGCATTATGCGTGTTGCACCTCGAGTTACAGTCGAGTTGGCGAGAACAGGAGAAAGTTCGAGCGCGCACGAGAAGTGCAACGGAATACAAGCGCGGCCGTGCTACCGGTAGGAGCTACGCGCGTTCGCTCTTCTCGCCCCGTTCTCTTTCGCTCTCTTCTTACACTAGCCTTTCCTTCGCTTTTGTGTTACGACACGACGACGAGACGCTCCGTAAATATCTGTCCACGTGCAGAGACATCGGGCTCTATTCGACTCTTTCACGACGGAGAAAATATTACGGACGATGTTTTGAAACGAGAAACGTCGCAACGTAACAGTTGATATGTGGATGAGATTTTTTTTATTCGCGATTTGATTATTTTTCAGCGACTATTCGCACGCTAAAATAAAAAATGTGACTATTATTTGATTATCCAGGACGGATTCTCTCGTTTGTTGTAATAAAATGCGATATTTTGCAATGTTTGAATATCCATTGTTGTGTACTTTTATCAAGAGAAAAATGTCAAAATTTTTATTTTAAATAAAGTTTGTTACCCACTTCCGAAATTTATATCTCACGACACATATTTACTTGAGATTAAATATATCTGCGATACTTGCGGAAGATTTGTGCAAATTGTTCATCTAGTATAAAACTAAATATAAAAATAAGAGAGAACTTATTCTCCTAAAAAATAATAGCAGATTTCTATACAGATGTACATAATTTCCTTTCACTGTAATTTATATATTCATATTGCATTGTATTGGAAAACTTAGTTCAAAGGTGATTCGCCATCAGGTGATTTGATAAAAGAAAGTTTATAAAACACTCGAGAAAACGTGACAAGTTGCGACAGAAAGATAAATTGGCAGTCGTAAGAGTTTGTAAAGCGGATGATATTGTGTCACGCAAAAAGTTTCATATATTTATTAATAAATAATCAAAAAGAGATTTCTGATCATTCGCTCTTTGCTCGAAACCTCACTTCAACTTCCTGATGACTTTGAGGGACGCAAAACGCCGGAGCTAATCGAGAATACTCGGGTTCGCCGACCAGTGCAAGGCCACGTGGAGGAAAACACGTGGAAGACAAAACTTCTCAACCCCGAGTTTGATGATCGAGCATTTTATTCGTTAAACTTTCGACGCGATGAACTCGCGACGGCATAAATATCAACGGTTCGGTGTGTGTATGTCTGTGTCTCCGTTTAATTTCCATTTCTGCCGGATACGGCTTGTCGGTTGTGCGTGCGAGAACGATAATCAGATACACACGCTCACACATACACACAGTGTTCCTTATCTAATCAGAAATCCAAATAACTTCCCAGTTGCTCTTCGCTCGTAGAGCGAAGTAACATCCGCGTGGTCTTTTGTACGTGGAAGGAGCAAGGTTCACTTCGTTTATCGTAACGTAGCGGTGGCGTTTTAAGTAACGCGCGACAAAATAGCACACACATACGATTCAGAAAGAGATAATAGCAATTTTTTCTTTCAAAGAAAATTATACGTTGTGCAAGCAATCGTCAAAGTGCTAAACTGTATTGTCACGCTTTGGCTCTTCCGCAACACGTCGACGCACTCGACATTCTTCGGCGAACTCCGGCGAACCCTTCGCGACATGTTTCCCAGTATTTATGCGTTCGACGGCACGACGTGTATCGCGAAGCATGCATTATCGACGAGCGCTTATCGCGAGCCCGTGCAACTCGAGTAAAACAAAAGGTGACTTAATCGCAAAGCGCGCGCGAGACGGAAGCGAATCTTCGTGATCGAGAGATCGCGGCCGACCTGCGCAAAAATGTTATCGTCGCTTCCACACACGTCGCGGACGTGTCCTTTCGATACGAAAACCGCAATATATCTCTTGTGACGCGTGGCGTTATCGCGATCAATCGCGGATAAATCGCGAAGAGCTCTCGCAAAAGCTTCGTGTTGAAAAAAATTTATCTTTTATTAAATATAGATATTAGAATCTCAAACGTGGCAATTTGAAAAGAACGCGAGCTTCGGTGAAGTATGAGAATATTTCTTTGAGATTTGATCGTTCTACAAAAAAATTTAGGTTTTTAAATTTTTTTAATTTTTTAGTATTTAAATTCCATTTTTTTTTTTAAAAAAAAAAACCTCCCGATAAATTCACTGTTCAAATTTTTTTTAGCGAAGAAAAAAGAGCGTACACTTATCAAGAGATTAAATTAACAGCTGATGTGATAAAGACTTTTGTATAAATCCGCATTCTGTATAAAATCGCATTCGGAATTTTGGACAATGTTTTCTTCAAAAGATATCACTCGTGATATTAAATCACGAGTGGATTATTTTTTTCTTCCTTTACGTATACGTAATCGCAATGCGATCGACGCCGCGTTCGATTTCGATTGTTCTTCGATTGATCGGGAACAGATGGAATTTCGGAGGTCACGAGAAAACGAAAGCGCGCGATGCGCAAGTGCGCAGCCGGTGCTTATTGACCGATTTATCGTGTTTGCGAGATTCCTCCAGCGGCCTCGATTTTTCCAACGTTTCTTGACGCACTGCGGGAGCAACTGTGCTAACAGAAGAGATATCGACCGGTAGCGCGTCTTCGAGATAAATTTCACTTTTCTTCCGATCGAATATTTCCCGACCCGTCACTTCGCACGACTCGGGGCAAATAAAGGCGCGTTCGTGAAATTTTTATCGCTGCAAATTTTTCATTCGTGCATTTAAACTAAATCGTGCTATTAAACACGTAGAACCACCGTATAATTTTCAACTCATTACAAGATTTACTCTCGACTATTCGGACGAACTTATCACACACACTCGTAAATTTTCGATTCGTTTAAGTACTCGCAAAAACAATCTTGTTTTTTTCTTCAAAGACAAAATTATTACCTACGTTTTGAAGTATTATGTAGAATAGATGGAAAATTGTGCAAATGTAGTCTGAATTTTTAACTTTTCTTCGTCCACACTATATGAACATTCGATCTTCCATGTCTTTCACCTGCGCGTGCGCACGTAATTTCGCTTGCAAAGCACATTAGCGAGTCTACAGATAAGCCTTTATCGGCAAAAAAAAAAAAAAAAGATATCGCGGTTTCTATAGCAGACAAGTGGAAAATCGTTTCTATTCCTCACGCGCTCGTGTGTGTAGCGAGCATTTCGGAAGCTCATCGACTTTTACGCGTGTTTTTTCCTCTCTCTTTTATTGTGTTACGCTCTTATTTAACGATATTTTATGATTTGTAGTGTAATTTTAATACTATAAACTGCTCACGCATACATTCGTGGATGTGTTTCACATTTGCAAATAAAAACATCCTCATGTGATTCAATGCAATCAATCGCGAAGAGAGCGAGATAAGCTAAATGAAATAATTCTCGATTTTTGCTATGGTGCCGCTTCTCGACCGTCCGGCGATAACTCGGAACGTACGAGTTGCAAAACTCCGACAGACTGCATAAAGATCTCGGAAAAATCGCGATTACAACGGTCTCGGGAATTGAATCGCGTGTCGTTGTCTGACCCGGCGCGACTTAATTAAATATCATTGCGACGATCACCGCAGACAGAATGATTTATAACAATACCGCTCTTTCTCTCTTGATGTTAGATAATTTACAATACGCAAAATAAACTTCAGAAAGAAAAAGAGAGAACGACAGAAAGAAAATATTACAAATGAAGAGAAAGATATTGAATTTTTTGAAATTTTTAATATGCGTGTGCTTTTAAAATTCAGAGGAGTGTTGTGCAGTATATTATATGTACAGTACGAATCTGTAATCGATAATTATCAAATTATCGAAGATTATAGTATTTGCAATTCCGCGTGATCGCGATTGTTCAGCTGTACAAGATAACGCGACGTTTACTAAAACTTGAGCAAATAAAAAATACTTTTTTCCTCTTCTCGTGACGCGTAATATTTCAGACTTGTCGTTACAGAAAAACATAAATTAAAAAAAACTCGAGGTCTCGATTGTTAGCTTGTTTTATCTCGTAACATGCGCGTGACTTACAAACTTTCTCAAGCAATCTGAAGAACTTCAGAAAAGCACGTGTTTTTTTTTACAAGTTCCGAGGCGAATTTCTTTAAGATTTTTAACTTCTTTTTTGAGATTTTATTGACACAAATCTCAAATATCAAAGTTGCGAATAAATAGATTTTTTTTTTTTTTAGAAAAACGCGATAGAGCTTTTCCATGCTTGTCACTCTTTTATCTAAAAAAAAACCTTTTTTGTTCCGATCATGCTTTTCCGAAAAAAACTTTATGTGTCAATTTTTACCATGTCCCAAAAGACCGTAACTGCGATGACCGAATCTCGACGGCACGAAAGACGCGGGCGACGTCGAGCCGCTTAACCATGTGGGCTGTGCGCTCGACCGATAAAACTACTCTCGGGCTCGACAACGTGTCAGTGACCCTCTCACGTCCACTATCCCCGCTCGCTTCTTCTCTCGTCTTCTCTTCTCCATCACGCCCTCAACTTAGCGCGTCTCCGCTGTCTTCGATTACGGTTTTCCTTCGAACTATAGATGTAAAACCAGAGATGGAGCTTGAACCCAATATTTAAATAAAGAGAGAGGGGAAGAAGTAGAATAACAGTCAATAAGAAGTGAGCATTTCTTGTTGTCCTATCCGCAACGGTTGTTCTATCCTATAAGTTACGTCCCCATCCCTACATGTCTTTTAAACCTATCTAGAATATCTGCGATCCTATAGTCAAAATCTAATAAATTTTCTCATTTTTTACCTTGTTCTGAGGAGAAGTACACCTATCAGGACAGACATCAATGTTGTCAATGTCGACATATCAGTTTTCAAAATGTGCGTCTAATAGAAAATGAAATCTAGATTTATGCTCTTTCTCACATGTCCCGGTTATGTATGTTATTCTAATTAATGTTGCAAAAATAACAATAATATTAATATGTTAGCTGGTGCTATTTGAAACAACATGTTGCATATACCGTGTGCAAATGAAGAGCAACATGAAGAGAACACGATATCGTGGTTATCTTCGCGCTCAGAATTGCTCCGTACTGCAACGCGTATGGGTACAGCCGCGATAAATGGCGACGCAATTACGCACAATCGCCAGCGGCTGTATAAAATCACATACTGTCGATTACACCTTAGCACCTGGTGGTGATTTCGCACGCGCGTCTCCCCACGAGACGCATTTCGCCACGCACGGCCGACAAAATCCGTCCGAATGATAATTCGCTCGTGTGCAATTCGCGCGCGTCTATTTTGCATGTTAATTTAAGTCTGATTTATAGTTTGTTTTTTCTACTAAAAAAAAAAACGTATATATATTTGCGCGTCGCTTTTTTTGATTACTTTTCATCACGTTTCGCAATTTATTTTTTACCTCACACTCCTTGCACATATAAATTATTCGATAATTACGTTCTGATATATATTCTATTACGTTCTGAATAATCAATAGACCTTCGCGCATTCTTTCGCATTTTTTTCAAATTCTTCTCTGTGAATTTCTTGCAGGTTGTTCCGAGACGGAAGTAATCGCTCAGTAAATGCTCTCGAAGCGGGTGTTGCTTTTGAGAAGATCTCAAGAGAGATACATATACGTTCTGGAAACTGGATCCACATCGCCGTGAACGGTGTTCCACATGTTACTTACCGCCACCAGCGACAACTCACGTAACACACACATGAGAAAGCGTCAAATTGAAAACTGTAACCGTATCGACGCGCGTATTAATTAATCTTGACAATTACTACTCGAATTATCGCGCTCATCAATCGCTTCGAAGATACGCTCGTGAAAAAAGTCAACAACAGATGATGTAGTCAACAACGGATGAAAAATGCTCGCATTATGTTCTTTTTGTCGTCGTACAAAAGAGTCGACAAACGCAACGAATTAATAAAATCACGGCACATTAATGTCACTACTTTATGTTTAGATGTGCAAGAACGTCATAAATCTTCGTTAAACGGAAAAGAAAAATCTCAGCAGGAAAACTCTTGAAAGTATTCGAAAATATATGACGTTACTTTCTTCCATTATCGCGAGTTTTTGAAGTAGTTTCCCACGCCGCAGAGTCTTCGAAAATGGCTCGATTCGCGCAACGTTAAAACGCATCTTAGCTTCGAATCGGATAAATATCAGGAAACAGAACGTTCATTGAATTCAAAACTACTGCTTCAAGTAAGTACGTATGTATTTACAAAGCATTAAAATTTTTCCTTTTTTCTTCAGACGCCTCTTAAAAATTTAAGAACATCTCTCCCAGCGATTTTTGTGTACACAGCTTTTTTAGAAATATACACTTTTTTTTACAAGTAACCGAAATTGCAGATTTATCCGCCGGACAATTGCATCAAAAAGGAAAGAATATCGATGTTCGGAATGTTCGAAGCGACGAAGTGTAACGAGAAATCGAACAACCTGTTACGCGTTCCTTAGACGCTGAGAACCGCTGGCAGGCACAAAGAGAACGACGTGTCTTGCGATGCACGTGTATGCAACCGGAAGTCAATAAAAACCCCGCGGTTCGTCATGGGAAATAGCCTTCTCCTTCCACGCGTCTTTTAGAGGATAAGGAGATGTTCTCTTTCTCTCTTCCTTCCGTTTTTCCTATAGTCTTTTGTGTGCTGAGCGTTATTTTCGATGCGGGACGTTGCAGGCAAAACAAGATTTAGGTTTTATGTGAAAAAAGTTCGTTTATAACAGATGTCAAAGGTATTTTCTATTTATCTTCAGGAAAATGTCTTTGTATCGTACATATCTTTTTGGCTTAAGGCAAGAATCATTGTTAGGAATCCTTGTAAATCAGTAATAGTCAGACTTTCTGGCATTTTACAGAAATTTTTGTGCGAGTAATCTTGTGAATCACAGAATGAAATATAGAATGAATCACAAACTCGATTGCACAATCTGAACTTTGAGAGAATTAAAAAAAATTCGTAATATACTTTATTAAAAAAAATTTACACATTCCGTATTATCTCGTAGATATCACCAAAATTGTTTATCAGATATAACTTTTTACAAAAAAAAAAAAAAAAATTAATTTCTCACACAAAAAGAGGAAGAAATGATACTTGGAAGAGATAATATTTTAGATTTTATCTCTCATCTGCTCTCTTCTCTCTATTCGATGAATTCTTTGCATTTTTTGCAATTATTAACAAATTACATTTAATTACAGTTACTACAAATCTTGTCATTTTGGAAATTTTAATATGATAAGAGCCAAAAGAAAGACTCTTTCATAACATCGTTCGTAGTAGTTTCAGGGAGCCGTTTTCTCGCGGGTTAAGACATCCTCTCTGGAGAAAAAGAACGAGAGGAAGAACTAAAGTGGTCATAAGTTCGCTTCCGAGAACTTAAATGCAAACACGTGCATCCGCGGAGCTCTTCTTCGGAGCAAAGAGAAAGAAGAGAAAAAGAGAAACGTTGTTTGTACAACGCGTCGACAAAATACACTCCCTTCGGTCGTCTTTTTAATGATCAAAACGCGTTGAATACACATTAAACTCGATGATAATCAACTTGCAGCTATTAATTACAGCTTGCTCTCTCAACGGTATCATACTAGTAGCACGCACCTAACATTGCACAAACTTTTTGTATCACAACGTGATGTTATCATCTTAAAAATATTTTGTTTAAGGATTAAATATCAGACGGCAATGTCTTTCATACATTTTCCAGATGTTTCAAAAGTCTAAAGCCGCTTGGGATCAGATGCTTGGCGCCAAAAAGATAAAATGTATCTTTAAACATTTGGCACCAAGCTATCAGTTATACCGTTATTCTACTTTTTCAATTTTCTT
>QVOB01011349.1:0-10159 GCA_014839585.1 Pseudomyrmex concolor | reverse complement strand
TTTTTTTTTTTTTTTTTTTTTTTTTAGTTGGTATTTATAGCGGAAGTGGAAACTCGCTGAACTTACCATCGATAAAAAGATGAGACGCTCTCGACAAATTTATCGAATTTCGCGCCTCAAAACAGTTTGGAGATTGGTGCAGGGTTCAATTTCTGCCACAGTTAATTTTCATAAAGACAGAAATGCCAAAGAAATTAAAGACGAAGAAATAAAATAAACAAGCCTGTACCTGTAGTAAGACGCTGATAGGTTCTCCGTCGACTTCGAGGTGATGACATCCGCCTGGGACATTCGCCTGGACCTGGGATGCAACAAACAATCCAAAACAACTGGGGATGAGAACATGCAAACTACCGTGCGCAAGAGCTTGAAAAAAAAAAAGTAATAAATCGAGATATAAATCAAAGAAATTAAAAGCCGTTCCGCCGCGTACGCGCTTGGAGATTGACTGCCATCTCGGAAAAACAGTTTTTCGCACGAAATATTCAAAGTGTGTTTTAACCTCTCGCGGAATTTAATGAGCGACCTTGCACGCGCTTGACATTTTAATTTGCGATGCGCTGTGTGACGCGCGTCGCGCGATGTGTATTAAATCCAGCGTGTTTTTTTTTCCGCGTGTTACTGTGTACAGATCGGAACGATAATAAACAAGAATATAATTTTAATCCCACGTCACACATACACACACATGCACACACGTGCTTGCAAAGCAAAGTTTCGCTTCCTCAAACATCGTAAACACACATTTTTCACCGAAACGTTTCAAAAAACCGTGTTTTTCTTCTTAAAAAAAAAAAAAAAAAAAAAAAAAAAAATTCGTACCGAGATGCGCTTTTCTTTCACATCGAAGTGAAACTCGGAAATCTCTCCAAGCGTGCACGGAAATCGTCCGCAAATTCAAAAACAAGCGTGGATCATAAAAAACAAAAAGCGTTCGCGAAACGAAAACTCGCAAAAGATCAAAGTTACACGCGGAGTTAAACAACTGCGAAAAATCGAATAATCGAATAAGGAAAATGTCACTCAAATTGCAACATTCCGTTAGATGCACATGCAACGTGCGTGGTGGTGGTGTATGATGTCGCAATGTTCGCCGACCATCTCTCGCCTCTCTCTTTTGAATAACTGCGTGTGTGTGTCGCGGAAATATGCTTTCGCACGAAACGCGCGTCGTTCCCGATCGAACCCCAATCCGGTCAATTTGAAGTTGGGCTCTCTCGCCGCGTATAATACGTGCATCGCTTCTTCCCGCGCTAATTGCATTCGACGTTTTAATTCGATTACGCGCGGCGAATTCGCTCCGAAACATTGTCTCTCAATTGCGAGACTCACCGGCTAAGCGATTTTCTTCATCTCCTCGTCGCGAATTTGAAAGAGAAAGAGAGAGAGAGAGAGAGAGAGAAATACCTTCAGCAAAGTGTTCTCGAAAATTAAAAAAAAAAACTCTGAACGAAAGAATAAATAGTAAAAATTCACAAAGCCTCCAATTTGTACAGCCTTTTATTTCGAGAAAAATAATTGTTTGATTATACAAAAAGCTCGAGAAGTGCAACGTTCGAACGGAAAATCGAATAATAATCCGCGGCGAAGAATTAAGTGATGAAAATTGGATTCTCTCGCGCGGCAAATTCGCGCTCGCTCCAAGGTTTTTAGGAAGAAAGCTTCCAGGAAATTGCGATCGTATCAGCGCGCTCGCCGTAACGCAATACATATGCATATTGTTGCGGTTTTCTCGGTAGCACGGAGAAGAAACTTCGAAGGAACACGAACGTATGTTGTAAAGATCGCGCACGTGTACGCAAAACAAAAGTAACGAGAGGGAAAAAAAGACGTTTTTACATTTCGAAAGGTGTATAAATGTCGGAACATTTGCGGTGCGTGGATCTGAAATATATACGCGAGAACGACGGGAGAATGAACGACGATGCGCAGCGCGCGCGCGACTGCACTTTCGACTTTATTTCAATCGCGATGCTCTGCGGCTTTAACGACTCTCGCTCGAAGCCGCAATTTTGCCGAAAATTCGGGCGAAATAAATTGCGTTATGGCGTCGCGTATAGATCACAAGAGTCGCCCCGCGCCGATAATTATCGGTACGATCTGAAAGCAGACGCGAAATTAATGTATTAACGCGCGCGACACATTTCGAGAGCCGCAAGCTGCGAAACGAAATAAATTATCGAACGTTATTTAATTAGGCGAGAGCGCACCTGCCGAATTTCGGATAAACATAGTAGCGCAGGTATAAATACGACTCCTGGCACGCACGCACACAATTTCGAACGGCTACTGTTTACGCCCACGCCCCGCATTTTCGCGGCTCGTCGTTACTTTGCCAAAAAGACAAAATATTTGCGTAACAACTTCGCGAATCACGTGTGCTATTTTGTGCGCGAGATAAAAGCCGAGACGTGTTTCCCAAAATCACACGCGTTTCCTGAAATCACACGCGAGACGAGAGAACGCGTGACATTGTGACGCTTACGTAGTTAGTAAAAATCTAGGTGCGCGAGCCACGCAATAATTAAATCAAGTTTACATTTGTTTCAAATTCTCGGCCGTCGTTCAAAACGCGACAAATTCGCGCGCGCGCCTAGCCAGTCCGCCGGACAAGTTTAACAACACCGACCTTTACACAATCAATAATACCGTCAGTATCAACAAATATATTTGTTGAAATTGACAGAATTATTAATCGTACAAAGTCCGCATTGTGCTTCCGACTTATTGTTTGTGACTCTCTGTCCACAACAATGTTGCAACAATTTTTGAATATTTTCGCGATATCAAAAATAATATTGACAATATAATAATATTATACTTAACCGTAAAGCTCCGCGCGTTATAAGAGCACGATAAAGTGCAATCAAATATTTACACGCAATGAAATATCGAAGAATTTTCGACGTCTCTTTCGAGAACGAAAAAATCTCGCTACGCGAGCAAAAGCCGCGACAATAAATAAGACGACAAAGAGATTAAATTGGACGCGACTATATACGTGTTACCTGTATATTATTTAACAAATACCTATAATTAAACCTCCACTGGAGCGCGCTACGTCACTTGGTTTTTTTTTTTTTTTTTCATATTTTTTTCTCACCTTTATTACCTTCGTCGTCACGGTGTGACGGCGCCTGAAAATAGGCAGCTGCGAACAGCTGGGTGCAGCGTGGGTGACGAAGACGTCGGTCCCGTAGGCGTTTATTTTATCGCGATTCCCTTCCTCGCTCTTAAGCTTTATGGAGTTTTATTCATACATTTTTTCAATCAACTCTCTTTCTCTCTCTCTGCGCCATAAATCTCTTGGGTTAAACGTTAATTAATACTCTTTGTAAACAAACATTAATTACAATCTTCCACGTGCAAATAATAACGCTAATGGCAAACATAATGTAAACAATTATACGCTATAACGTATTCAATTAGACTAATTGCATAACTAGCACAATATGCGGCGACTAGTGTGTAACTCTATGATATGTATGTGTCTCTAACTCTAGTAATGAGGAGGACGTGCAGGCGTTTTCGACTCACCTCTGTTCTGACAGTCGACCGTCGCGTAGCGGTGATTTTTCACGCTCCAATTACTAGGTTATTAAGAAACTTGACACATATATATATGTATCATCCCGAGGGATGTTTTTTAAACCTTCCAGCGTTAGGAGAATGAAGCTCACGTCATAGCTCCTTAATGTCTTTCTTTTGTCTGTTTTTATTTTCTCTGTTTCTCCGTACTTTTTCCCACAAACTATTAATTAGTCGTATATCAATAATGGTCTCAGCGAAAATTAAATCTCGAGTGTTGAAAGATACGTTGTTTGCGAGAACTACTTTCGATTCTTTCTATCAGTCTTCTTCTATCTTTCGAGTCTGCAGTATAAAAATTTACAGCAAACATATAAATCTCTCAAAAGAATAAAAATCGAAAAATATATATACTTATATATAAGTTTCATACTTAATGACTCAATCGACAATGCCACGTCTACGCTTATTCAAAAAATTGACAATAGCAAACTTCAATACGAAGCGTTTGAGAAAAAAATACAATACAGGTGTTTACGAGTTCGCAAGGAGAATTTTCAAGGATTAAACTCCTCTTGCGTCCGTCTTGCGTTATATATTCGTTCTCGCTTGTCAATTCGATCCAAAACGGTTACGTCGACGTGTGCGGTAATTCGTTACCGCACACTTAGGCGTCGCAACGAAGAAACAGGTATACGTGCGCAATTTCTCCGAGGCATTGGCGCGTGCGCGCGTGACCGAAATCACGCGCGACAAGAAGAGAGAAGGCGCGCGCTTCTTTTTACATACGCGCAAGGGGAATTAGAATCGCGCGCGTGTCGATTTCCATAGAGAGAAAGGAACACAAACACGCTGAGAAAAGGGGAGGGGAGTCATTTCGACATTTCCTGCGCGCGTTCCTCGGTATTCGTCGGTGTCATTACCCGGATGAGTTTCACGCGATGGAATATCTGGACGCGGTATAACGGGAATCTTTTTCTCTCGGTCGTGCACCTTATTCCGCGCGACGAAATCTAAAAAAGAAAAAAAAAAGAAAAAAAAACTCGTTTGTCGAAACGTTAATTGAACGACCGCTTAAATCACCAGAATTATTTCTCAACAATTCCAGGTGCAATCCCGCGTGTTTTTCGAGATGGAGGATGCGCGCGACGCAGGGAGAGAGGAAAGCGCGCGCGAGGATTGAGAAACAGATCTCGCGATTGTATAACGATCGCGTAGCCCGAACGGAAATTCCTGAATTATTGCTTCTCTCTCTCTCTCTCTCTCTCTCTCTCTCTCTCTTGGGAGGAAATAAATCTCAAGTGACGATGAAAATCAAAATAGATTTTCTTTGATCACGTTGCGGAAATTGAACAAATCATATAATATCATAGCCGTTTCGCTTCTTGGGACCACCCACTCATGTGCGTGCAAAATGCAACTGGTGCAGCGACGTTTCGCTCATTCTTCGCAACAAACACGTCGTTGTGGTGCCATCGCCGCGCCGGAGGTTTTACGCGCGAATTAACTTTATTTCCCGTCCATATTTCAGAAAAGTCGCGTAGCGCGTTTCCGCCAAATTGGAACCTCGTGCCAAGAGCGATGTGTCGATCCTTTCGCGACACATCGCGCCGCTTAACGTCTCTCGAACCCGAGTTCTTCTTCCGATCTGAAGACAGAGAGAGATTTTGTTTGTTCCGCAAACTCGCAGACAATCGCAAGAAATCTCTCGTCATTCCAAATACGCGCGTTGTTATCTTCCGAGAATCCGGAAAGAAGTTTCCCCGGGCAGATTTACAGGCAATAAACAATATTTCCGCGAACGATAATAACGTTGCGCGCCGACCGACGCGATAGATGCGATAACGACGCTATTATAACCGAGTGTAACGTGTGTGCTTTTTTTTTTTTCACAGACCAATATACAAAGCGACCGGTGTGTATATTTGTATCGTCGGTTGCGCATATTTCATAAGCTTTCCGAAACCATTTGCGTCATCATTACGTCGCCTACACGTTTCGTCATTACGTCGTAGAAAACACAACGTGAACGCGTTTCTCATCTCGCGTTGAAAAACCTTTTAAGCGTGATTCACGTTTCGATGACGGAAAAGAATGGCGATGGAAAAGCCGTTGCGAGGCACCTGTGAAACTCGACGTCATCGCTGACGATCGAGATTTATATACGCGCGAAGAAAACCCGAGAATAAAAAACGAAGACCAAGGATTCCCCCTTCCGAGATTCTTCATTAACGAGACGTTAAAGCAAACACGACCGAGCATCGATGTTTCCATCAGGCAACAACCCAACGGGAGGATGTTCTTATCCTTCGTTGTCGGACTCGTTTAACGATCGTTTCGAAACCGCAAGGATGAAACTCGTCGTCGTCGTCGTCGAGGACGACGACGGCGGATCGATAATGTACGCCAAACTCACCGGAAGACAAACTTTGTGCGCGGAAGAGAGACAGAGAGAGAAAACGCGCAAGCGGGTATGTGTATAACGTTCTGGCAATCCAGGGTAGTTCGGGAACAACGTCGTGCCCGCCGAGACGGAAACTCCGAACCGGCTGTTGTTTTAACGAGGCTAGGCGCCGGGAATTCGCAAAGGATAAACTCGATTTGTGCGCCGCTTCGTGCGCTGCCAACCGCGTTACTTTATGACGTAACCGCAACCGTATAAAAGTAATCGACGTAACCGTTCGTTGTCGCGGCGATGCCGTTTGAGAGAAATCGCGATCGAGAGAAACGTGATCGCGAGAAGCTCGCACGTAACGCCGTCGTTGAAGAATAAATATGTTCTCATTAAACACGGTGTGCAATTGCGCTGTCCAGATATAACGCCGATTAATGCATGTGTTTGATAAAGAAAAAAGACAAGAAAAAAAAACTGATCGTTTATCTTTAATCGGACGGTCACGGATTGTCCGGCGTGACTCAAAGCGCAAACGTGGAAATTCCGCGGACGAACGAAACGTCGAAACTAATACTCTCATCTTCGCGCGTCATCATCGTCCCGCGAAATTGGAAACGCAATGACGAGAATTGACAAACGAAGGGAATTTTTGCGAGAGACCCGAAAAATCCCGAAAAATTCTCCGACCGATGTTAATTCACAATCTAAATTGTGAACAACAGTTTGTTTACGTTTAGAAGAAACATCGAACGAGCAATTAATTTCGACTCTCGTACGAGTGATCATCATCATTCTTTATTACAACAAGCTGCCAAACGGGTTGTGTGAATATTTCATGAGATGTGTGATGAAAAATGCGTGGTGAAATCCCTCTTTATTTCCGTTATAAAAATCCGTTATAAAATTGTACGAGGAAAAGATACAACATAAATAAATAAAAAAAAAAAAACCCCCAAGGGAAAATAAATTATTCGGCTAGTATATTGCGTTTCTCGGAGAAAAAAGAGCCGAAAAATATAGCGCGAATCGAGAAATCGTTTTGGCCTCTCTAATCGATAGCGGCATTGAATTGATACGGAATAATGGCGAACGAGATCGAAACCAACACTCGTCTCTCGTTCGTGTTAAAGGATTGCGAAAATCAGAGAACAATATCATTAAACGAGAAGACCATTTCGTTGCCACCGGCAACCGTCCGAAAGTTTAATAAAACTTTTCCCACAATGGACTTTTCTCTTCAGCTACGTACAGTTACGCCCTAATTTCCAGAAAATATATATAAATCTATTAATGAAACAATGGAGTAAAACAAATACGTAAGTGCTATAATATAATTTGAAAGAAATTAATTAATTCGACGTTTCTAAGTTTTTTCAATTGTTTTGTGCAAGTTGTTCCCGGAATTTTTCAAGGATCCCCGTCGGGGGATTCCTTCAACTCCGCTCTTTCGCCGTGCGCGCCATATATCGCGACGATAATCGAAGTCGCTGGTATATATGTACGTGATTCGAAATCGCGATCGGGGCATCGCATTCGCAGCGCGTGTGCGTCGCCACGGGAATTTAAAACGCAGCGCGTTTCATTCTCGTTATACAATCGATGCGCCTTATATCGATCCGTAACACCATCTGCGGCGCGCGATTCTACCCGGCGATCGGCTTATTCGGCGCGACCAATTTCCGGCGGACGGCCTTAAAAAAAAAAAACGTTCCATTTGACGTGCCGATGTCGTTTAATTGAAGCCCCGCCGAAATCGCGGCCTTGGTCGGGACTCGCGGACGAAAAGGGACGAAAGGAGGAGGACCCGTTAATTCCGAAACGGCAATTAGACGGCGGGGATTAATTTTCCCGGCTGCGAGTTTCTCTCTCGCGGAGGTAAGCGCGCGTCGAGCCAAGCCGCATACAGTGTAATCATTACGGTAATTACGAATTCATAAATCGTAAAGCCGCAAACGACGCGCGCTCTTCCGGTTTTAACATCATCGCGCGCTGCAACAACACCGGAGATTGGTGCCGCATGTGCACGATGGCACATTAAACGCGATTTTATATTCTCCGCCTGGGAGCTTCGCGCTCCTTCGAAACATCCGCACGCACTCTGCACACGCAAAAAGGATTTTAATACATTTCCTTCCCTCGTTTTTTAAAAACCTGATATCGCAGCTCCGTTATTGATTATTAGCTCCCGCGCTGTATATATAATTAGTGACTATTATTAAATAAATGAGCCGGTCGAAGAATCCATAATTAAAAAGGCGAGTTTAAAAAACGTTACGTGAACGCGTTACGTGAATACGCATGCGTTACTTCGAAAACTCGCAGCTTATTGCGTATATCTCCTTTTCAAACTGCCGTTGCCAATTTCGCTATTGAAAGTGTCAATGTGCGAAAAGAAGTGCACATATAGACTGTAATTAAGAAATCAACAAGCGACTTGTAAACATCTTGTAATCACAACGTCACATGTTACTACGCGTCTTGTGAGAGCGGTGATATCTCTCGGTTGTATCTCCTTGCGAGACGAAAGTTCAAAGAAATCGCCGCCTGAAATTACATCTCGACTGTTTTGTCGGCGACAAACAAAAAAAAAACATATGCAAACAAGCTTAGAATTCTCCACATTGTAGCGTTTATATATCGCCGTTCTCTGAACTGTCTTGTTTATAGATCGCGCGCTTATAGACACGCGACAACGATCTTTTAATCGGTCCCTCTGACAGCTTGCACAACACACCGAATACCGTTCGTTATTAGACAAGTAGTAGGTAATCATTTTGCTGTAGTATCAAGTAGTATCAATTCGCTGACTCACTTTCCGCGTACAATCCGTCTCGTTTAATCGACGGGCGTTTAAATCGTGACTTCCGCGTGTGCGAAATGAACGACTCGCCGCCAGCGAAAAGTGAACGTGTTTGCGAGAGAAGCGCGCAGAATGGAGTCACTGTTCCGCACTGTTTTCCCGTTCTTTTCGTTCCTCGCTATCTTCCGGACGTCCGGAAGAACAATGTTCCGTCTTCGTCATCGTCTTTACTTTGTATCCGCGGCGCAAAACGCTCGATTATTAAATCGACAATTTTGTCCTCATATTTTTGACGTAAAAAACGTTGAGTTTTTAGATTAAAGAATTAAAGGCTGCAATTATATAACACGTTCTAAAATTTAGACTCTGCATCCGCGGCAAACCACTCAATTATTAAATTAGTAACTTTCAAAGTCTTCAATTTCTAACATAATTTTTTTTTTTTTTTTTAATTAAAGAGTAAAAAATTCAAAAGCTATGCAATTAATACGTGTTTTCCCGTAAAATTTAATTTCCGTGCAAATCGCTCGAAAATTATACTCGGGTGTTGAAAAATTATAAATTGTTTCACAAGTTTCAATATCATTTTATTTTTGTTTTAATAAAAAAAAAAAAAAGAAACAAAAATCGATTTCAGATTAAAGATCGAAGAGCGAGAGAGAAGCCGCAATTAATACACCGTTGACATTATTGGAAGCTCACGATGTATAAATAAAGCCTTTGTTTATTCCCGTTTTTATAAAAAAAAAAAAAAAAAAAAAGTCGTACGCGCGTAGCCGTATATATACGTGAAACATCGGTTCGCGCGAGAGAGGAAACTATTTTCCGCGCTCGTTTCAGAAAATAGCGGCCAAGTGGATGGGCGAGAACACAGATTAATAAATCCCGGGAGTAAACACTCTGCACGCAAAAATGGCATAGAGATATATACGTAAAAAGCAGTATTCGTCGAAAGTGGCCAATTGCAAATATTCCCGATTCTCGACTGTTAAGCAACAACAAACAAGCATTCGCAGCTGTTGCACGTCGGGCGCCTCTTCCTCTCGCACACGACGTGCCGTCTCCCGAGACGGACGGGTTCGGAACGTAACATGCATATCGGCGCTTGCCAAGAATCTTTTTCCCATCAAATGAAAAGATACGGAGTTTGTGCGTGAGAGTCTGGGTCGCGGCCAAGTTTAACGAACGCCTCGGAAAATAGAGACAAAACCGTCGTCGGGAGACACAATGGGAAGTGTGTGTGTGTCACTTCGGGAGTTGTGATGTTAAACGAATCATCGTGACGGGCGCAATTTGTCGTTTGTTGTTTGCGCGATAATGATACAGTCGTTTAGATTAATCGGCCGAGGTCAGCCAATCAACTCTCGCGACGCCACCTCGACGCGCTTTGGATCCTTTCACCCCCGAGAACAGCTTCCGCTTGTTCTTAATTAGCG
>QVOB01011348.1:0-17050 GCA_014839585.1 Pseudomyrmex concolor | reverse complement strand
AGTGCTGACTTTTAGCCAGGCGCACATCAGTGATTGGCGACGTGTGACGTTTTGTGTCGAATGTGTCTCCTAAAAGGAAAGCAGCCTACATGACCAACACACATATGTTTTATACGATCCGCTATGATCTTTATATATCAGTATAAATTCTTGCACGTATCCTGATTTATTTAGTTCCGAATTAATGCAGTCTCGAAAGACAGAAAAAGAACAAACCTTTTACATGATTTCAGTAACGTCTGAAGTATAATGTATTCATACATTATTCAAAAACATAAGAAATGCCAGTAAAAAGATAAATTTTTATCATTATTAACAAACGACTTGGAAAGTGCAACATCTCATGACTAAACTGAGATAGCACTTTATTAGTCAACAAGTTAACGAATGTGCCAGTCGCGAAAATGATTCAACAAATAATCAGGAAAGCAGCGTCGTTATTATTTACCGAAAAATGCATGAAGGAATATTTAGAGAAGTTTAATTTTCTTCATGGTAAGGTTTCCTCGATAATGGTAATGTAGCTTTTATCGATAATGGTAATGTAGCTTTATCTTGAGTTTTCTGTATATAAAAAGCAACATTTTATTCACAACAAGTTAATACTTTTTATGATTAAGTATTAAATATTAAAATGTTACCATTGTCTCAAAGATTAAAGGTTTCCATGTTGCTTTGTATTTATCAGAACATTTATGTGAGTTTTTAGTATGTTTATAATGTGAAAAGTATATTATAACCTGTTGTTAATGTAAAAATAAAAGAGATTTTTCTCTAAATATGATATAAAAATAAAGTCAATTGTTATAAATATATCATGGGAAATAAAGTAATCCAAATTTCTTTAATAATATTTCAGGTGCATGTTTCAAAGCCACATTGAGCAAAGGTTTAGGGCTTGGCATTATTGCTGGTTCTTTGCTAGGTTAGTACAATTGTTATTAGCACAACTCTATATTTGTAAACCTGAGATCCACTTTGTCTGTATTAAAATATTTACAACTCACAAATGTGTGCATATATTTATTTGTACTGTTTTCTAAGTATGGTTGTTGATTGTTGTGTTTAGTAAAAGTACCTCAAATTGTAAAAATTATAAAGAACAAAAGTGGTGAAGGAATCAATGTCTTCAGTGTATTATTGGATTTGTTTGCCATTACTGCAATGTCATCATATAGTTTTATGAATGGATTTCCATTTAGGTGAGTAAAGCAACTTGTTCTTAAGAACTTATAAAGAACAAACCTTTGTTTTTGTTGTTAAAAATTTATTTGACATATAATGTTGATTGTATAAAATTTTAGTGCCTGGGGAGATGGAGTATTTTTAGGGTTTCAAACTGTGGCTATTGCTGTTCTTGTAATGCATTATAATGGTGAAACAACCAAAGCAACTGCATTTCTTTCTGCCTATCTAGCTGTGATTTTTGCAGCTAATAGTGGATTAACACCTATTCATGTTCTTTGGACATGTCAAGCAATGAATATACCTATTATTCTTATTAGTAAGGTAAGTAGTTTAATATATATGTGTGTGTTTGTGCATGTATATGTTTGTACGCATGTCAATATATATGTATGATTACAGTTTATACAAGCTTACACGAATTATTCCAATGGAAATACTGGCCAGTTATCGGCAGTAACGTGCTTCTTGCTCTTTTTCGGATCTCTTGCGAGAATCTTTACTTCCATTCAGGAGACTGGTGATGCGTCCATGATAATAATGTATATGTGTTCCACAGTGGCAAATGCTGTGATAGTATTGCAACTATTATATTATTGGAATGTAGGTGTGCAAAAAGAAAAGACAATCAAGAAGAAAAAATAGAGATCAAAAGAGAAAATTTATATACACAATGTGCGAGCTATAATTTATATGAGCCATTGATGTAATTTGTATATTTAATAACGCTTGGATACATAAAATCTTATAGGAATGATATCGTATCTCAAACTAGAGTGATTCTCAAACATAGTGTCACAAATATTATCGAAGTATTATCGAAGTTACAAATGTAAGAAGAAACTCACATTTGTATATAAAATATTTATTACTCAATTAAGTATAAACCTAAATTTTGTAAATTTAAATATTACTTTATAAAGTTTTTTTCTATTTACACTCTATACAATATGTTATATACAATATATATTTTTATGTTACAAAGTGTGCTTCAGAACATTTTTTATGCTTTACAGTGCCAATAAAGTTTGAGAATCACTAAGCTAGAATAACGTGGTAGAGAAATAAAATGCTTGGATAATGGCACTTATTAGAAAATATCATTGGAAGTGGAATATATTAAAGTACAGTTCCGGGGACAATATTATTCTATATTGTAGAAGTAAAACGGAGTAACACGATATCATTTTGTGTAGCCTGAAATGTTATATAAAAAATAATATTGTATACACATTTTGTTTTATCATTTAAAGATATTGTAAGAAGACAATATATTACGAAATATGTTAAAGATCTGCGCAATAAATACAATTTGGGAGTCCAAGTCTCCTCTTTTGCAAGGGGATCTTACTTATACACTTGTTAAACTTATTTGTATGATATATAACACATATCATATTATTTTTTAGAAAATCAAGAACAAATTATATTTTATATGCCTTTGTTATTTGTAGCAAATTATTAATATATATATTGTTGTCTAAGGAACTATTTACATTGAGTTATGTAAGTTGTATGAAATTTATGACCTCATTCCAACTTCTACTTATATATATATATATAGAATAGTATTCAACAAATTTATACATTTGCGACTATCCTTACTTTTTTAAACAGTCCGCCGAAAATCTCGCTGTATCGACGTGTTCTTGCGACCAAGGGTCAAAGTCTCGCTGCAAATGTTTTGAAGCATCGTTTATCTTTATTCTTCGTTAAATGTAGAGTAAAAATAGAACGATGTTTCAAAACATTTGCAGCGAGACTTTGACCGCACCCTAACGTTCGATAAGGAAGTAAGGATTCGTTGCGCGTTGCGCTTGCGCTGCGCGATCATTTTACATTTCCGCTTCGTCAGAATCGTGACTCAAGGGGCAGTACGTTAGTACGCTATGATGGTGGCGTGATTCGCGTATGCATTTGTTCGTTACTCGACGATGTTACGTAGTGCAACGTGATTCTTTCTGAATTTGCATTGCCAGATCTCTGCGGAACGTAATATCCCAGCCGAGCGGTAAGTTGTCCTCTTGTTAATTACGGATCTGCGGATGCTCCTGTTCCGCTGGCGAGATATGAGCGTTTTGACAAAAAGAAGGTGGCCGTTCTGGCGGAGAGCGTCATGGCGGCGATGCCCTTTGCAGTACACGGGCCTTGCCGCAACGACCGTACTGCAATCGATAAATCAATATAGCGCGGCGCTTCCCGCCTACGCGAGCATTGTTACGAAACAACTGAGAATTTCTCATTACGGCCACGCCGACGAAAACTCGTCGCGCACAAGGTTTCACCGATGCGATCCGCTCTTTGTCCCTGATATAGCGCGATGATGCACAGAATGCTGCTATCTATTGATGATTTGATGCAACGTCGCCATCGGACAATCGGGTGGGCACGCGATAATAAACGAAACTGAGTAAACGAGCATTTTTAACGAGTTTCCTGGACGAAGGAATAACGCTCATCACGTGTCCTTGGACATTGGATGCTCTATGCGTTCAAAAGGCTTTTTTTATGCATGAGGAACTAATTAGAAACATCTGTGTTTCCGTAATCTGGATATATATTCGTGAATGTTTTCTGAAAAGATAAAGAAATAATTGGAGCTTAATTTTGATAGTCTTGCAGATTAGGTCTTTCGGCTGAACAAAAATGGAAACTATGGATGCTCGTCTCGTGGCGCAAGCGTTGAACTACCATGGCCAGCAGTTGCAGAAAGTATGGGAGGGAGAACGCAACGAAAATGAACTGGTCATGCTCAATCTTAAGGAACCTAGTTTTGATATCTATCAACAGCGACAAAAAACTCTCAGGTATATATATAATAATCTGAATATTGCAAGTTTGTTGTCTATTTGCATTTCATTTAAATCAAATTTTCTATATTTCTTTTATATAGCTTTGGAGATAGAGGAAAACGTCTGAAGCTTCAACAGTTCCTTGCTAAAAAAGCTGACACCCTCTATGATAAAGCAAACTTGGAGAAAACTGCAGAATGCATTAAGCAAGATGCGATTGATGAAGGTAACATTCTTCTGAAGTGATTTTTCTTTCAAATGTAATATACTATTCAGTAATAATTATTTTATTTTATATGTCTAGAATTTTATGCTACAGTGCCAGCAATTGATACTTTTGTCACCATGGAGAAGTCTCAGCGCATTCGCAACTTTTTGGAGGTACGAAACGATTAAAAAAAACAAAAAAAAACACTGACATAATATAGGAAGTAAAATGTTTGTGCAAGATTTTAATGTAATTTTTGCAAATTTATATATAATTAACTTCTAGAGTTTGGTACTTGGAGATGTACTTTTCGCGCAAGTAATGGGTAAAAGCTCAGCTGGTCTGCTTCTGAAGGTGCTTTGCAACTGCAGTGATTGTCCCAGAATTGTTACTGAATTAGGAGTTAAGGTAAAATACATCATTTATAAATATTCTGAACAGGTTTATTGATAGTTACTTAATGTTATTGTAAGTTGTTAAAAAAACATTTGAAGTCTAACTTGATTATCAAGTTTATAAGTATTCATTTGTGTGTAATAGGCACTGATATTAAATACGGCCACTGTGCCTGCGGTGGACAAGAAAGGTGTAACAAGAGGCTACATGGCTAATGATCTCGTCTGCGTCGTAGTCAGTGAAGTTAACGTTGAAGCTGAGCGAGTTGTTGCTGTTATGAACATACCTGCCCGGGAAGGGCAAGCGCCACACCCACCTATGGGACTTATTCATTCCGATGATCTTCCAGAGGCTTACAAGTAAGTTAATAGAGAAATTAGTAACTAAGTGTAGTCGCGCAAAAGTCAGTTCAGTTTCTAACACGCTTTACTAATTGTAAGTTCTATACATTATTCCATACATTATCAGAAGGTATCTTAATCACACGCGTGCTAAACGCGATGAGACAGCGTTTTTTGTGATGTCGCACTTTTGTTCATTGCATAAGAGCACTTGTATTAAGAGAAGTCCAACTTTTGACGAATTGGATCTGAAGTCAATATTTTGACATTTTCTTCTACTTGTACATTTCCTCTATATTTTTCGATAATGCAGTAGGAACTTATTGTTGTGCGTATAATTTTCTCGTCATTTCTATTTTATTTTTTATTTTTAATCAAATAAATAAAGGTAAGAGTTATGATATATACGATATGGCGGGAAAGGAAAGCCGAGCATTAACAGAGAAGCACTCTAAAATACTAACAAAAGTAGGTAAATTAGATTTGATTCCTCTTACACGTTTTTATGAATTTAGGTGCCAGATACTCTATGTAACGTAAAAGTTGATATTCAATATGATGATGAATTTCTAAACAAATGTGAAAAACAAATGAATTCAAACCTTGAGCATTGGTTGACATGGCTCAGTTGCGCACATATTCTATCTACGTTTGTGATATGTTATATTCAAAGCACCAGCCAGACTATGGCGCAAATGACTTTTGAGGTTGATTTCCAGAGACGTTCTGTCTTGAGTGACCAAAAAGAGTGAGTGTAATAGACGGTAGGTATAACATTGATTTAAAGTTGTTTGGTCTCTTACCTATGCTCTAACTCGAGACCATGTACAATTATCTTCAGTGTGTATTAATGTAATTTTGTTATAAATTATTTTATATACATCACACTGAAAAAAAGAAATATTTCATAGTTCCACGTGCACGATCATATTTTGATTTTCATAAAGGTAAGTCGGAGTCTCACGTGAATTTGTATATAATAACGTGTGAAAAAATGATACGAAGCAGAGACCAAACAACTCGAATCTTATTTGCCCGAAACCTTTTATACCTTTAAGCCTCAAAAGAATCGCGCCTTGTCATAATAATGCCTTAATGTTTAAACTTACAGCTTATAATGACAAATAAAAAAAAAGTGATGTCATGTTGATAAAAAAAAATTGACACCACAAACAGACGAAAATACTACATCTAAAAAATATTTTTTTGGTCAGCCTTGGAAGATAATATACATTCAGGCGTGGCTCCCCAACCATAGGGCTATGCAATTTATTTTATCGCACCAAAATAATTTATATATATATAAAATAAAAAAAAAATCGAAACACACCACTGATCGATAATAGACCGTGAGCTTTTGTGTCGAGAAAAAAATCCTTCGATTACAAATGTGATACAAAATACTAGAAATATACGTCTTAACGGGTACAAGAAAGGTGAGAGACGAGTTTACATAATACTGAGGTGTACCAATGTGACTTTTATAACTATAATGCGACTTTTATAACTATAATGCGACTTTTATATATCTGGTATAATAAAGGAATCTTAACCTTCTGCACCGCATCCCTGTTTCGGACCCATGCTGCTTCTTAACGGTATAAACGTGGATTTTGAAACGACTCTAATACCAGAAGTTGCATAACGATTTACATATTATACAATTGAGAGAACGACGGAACTAACATTAAGCACTTTTGGCATTAGTATCGTGTCAGTGAATAATACATGCAGATCGAAGTGGAGGAATATACGTTATTGGGCAGAAATAAATTATAACAATTTGCATCCTATATGTATATGAGAAAAAACCTGCAACAAATACGTGCACACGTAAATATGCATGCGCATATGTGAGAAAGAGAAAACCTATACTATGATGAAATATCGGAGAACGACAGAGACATATTTGTATTGCTTGACAGTATATCTATTGACACGACCATGGATTCGGCAGTCATGATTATCAAGTCTTTGGTTTTACCGTTAATGAAGTAGCTTTGGTTTCCTCTTCTTTGGCAAAGGTCTCAAAGATCTCTCGCAATGTTCGATAATCAGGTTTTTTTTTTTATGTGGTGTAGGAAAGCGATGGACAACAAAGGCCAGAGTTATGAAACGCTGTTGGAGAATAGTACTGGCTTCAACAATCCGAACAACATAAAATATCTGTGCGACTTAATCGGTCTTGGACAAGAAAATCATTCCAATATGGTTGGATTGAGGTAAATAAATCGTAAATTATGTTATTGAATTATATACGAATAAATTATATTGTTTATAAATATATTGTATCCGACTATACGTTGAATAATTTTTTTGCTAATTTGCAGAGAGAGATTTCCACCGAATGAATATGCTTCTGAATTGAGACAAACGCAAGCGAGCAAATGGGCGTTCCGAAGCGTTGCTGAAGGTATAGATAATCATTTGTATTTTTAATGCGCTGATATCTGCGCGGATGTTTAATATTCTGATGTCTACTCATTACAGATACGCGAACAGCGGAAACTTCAAGAAAGCGATTGACGACTTCGAAACAGCTTTAAAACTGAATCAAACGCACGCGAACGCTCGTAAGTACATGGCGGAAACGCTCGTCGCGCTCGGCCGCAGTTATGAAGACGAGAAGAAGTATGAAGACGCTCAGAAAGCATATGAAAATTGCTTAGCGATCGCTCCGTATCACGAGGAGGCGCGAAATTCAATCGAGTATATAAAATCCAAGACACTCACGGCGTCGCTAAATCCTCTTGATACCTTTAAGAGCTTCGAAGCCGAGAACGAGGTTGCAGAAAATAAGAAAGACAAAAAGAAGCGCAAAAAGGAGAGAAAATCTAGATCGAAGAAAAGACAAAGATGGAGTTCTAGCTCCAGTTCTTCGTCCAGTGGAAGTTCGAGTTCATCAAGTTCAGATTCGAGCAGCTCCTCATCGTCTGGAAGTTCGCGTTCAGCATCTCGTTCGCCAAATAGAAAGCGCAAGCACAAGAAAGATCATCGCAGTTCGCTTTCGCCGCTTAGTAAACGGATGGCTCAGTATAACAATCCCCCGGCAGCAGCTGCAACTACTCACGATACTATCGCGCCGGCGTCTTATACTGCAAATACACGCGAAAAAATGGATGACTACGAGATTAAAGTGCGAAAATTTCTCGAACAGACCAAGGACGATTCCGATTACGAAGATAAGGCAAGTATAACTTCTCGTTTCATTAATTTTTATTTTTTAATACTATTTACAACACATTTTCAGATACAACATGAAAATTAATATAACAATTTTTTTATATACTTGTGTATACAGGTAAGAAAATTCTTAGAAGAAACAGCGAGATGGAAGAGAGAGAGAGAAAAGGAAAAGAAACACTCTGAGAGCGAAAAAATGAAGAAAAAGAAGAAAAAAGAGAAGAAGGGAAAAGAAAAGGAAAAGGAGGACAAGAAGAGTCGCAAGAAGAAGAAGAAGGAGGAACGGAAAAAGCGTAAAAACAAGGATAAGCTTGAACGTGATTTAGAAGCATTGAAAAAGTCATCTTTGCCGGATTTGGAACAGTTAGAATCTAAGCTTAGTGCTTATTACGCGAGGGTTGAAAAAGACTGTGCAACCCTGAAAAGGTTGGAATCTTTGCTGACACTTTCTCATAATCAGTTCAGTATCATATTTGTTTCTTTTAAATATGTTTTAGTTAGCACTTAGGTTTGACTTTAATCTCGCGTTGTGTTGCAATAAAATGTTATTGTTCTCTTTTACGATGTTTTCACGTTCTCAGATTGCACAAATAAATGTGGATATCATGTGGTCCATCAGACGTTTTACTTATATATATATTTTACTTATGTTTTTATATTTGATAGGTATGTAGCACAGTATAATGACATACCTTCCCCTCTTAGCAACGCGGAAAAGCTCGCTGAGAGTTCACGCAGGGAAGAGGAGCTGCGCCGAGAGAGGGAAAGAGACGAAGCTTCGAAGTCTTATCATGAACGAGAATCTAGAATGCCGATGACCGCACAACAAAGAAAAGGTACGTGAAAATCGTATATTGTTCTTGATAGGACTTTGATTAGATACGAGTATCACGTCGTTGATTTTAAAGTTATTTTTGATAAGTAGGATACATCCATAAGTATGTAAATTACGCATTATATATTTTGTTTATAACAAAGTAGTTTAAGATTATAATCATGATTATTTTAGCAGAAATTCAGAGGAAGCCATTGACAGATATATTTGAGCAAGAGTCCCAACTGATTCATCCTGAACCGAAGGTCCCCACCCTGGACACCGCTGCATTGAATGCCAAATGGAAGGCTGCACAAGCTGCTAGGTTAGTAAATCAAACATCATTCGGAAAAATTTTCATTATAATCTTGAAGTTTTCTACTTATTTGCGAGTTAATGCACAAATTTCAGGCAAAAAGACGTTCCTTCGCAAAAGTGGCAAGACCTCCAACCGGAGAGCAAGAAGATGCAATCCAATGTTTTCGTGGATAGCGAAGAAGACGACGACAACGAGTTGGAAGAGAGACTGCAACGCGCAGCTCTTGAGAAGTCTTTGAATATACGGAAGCAAATGCAACGCGAACTTGCTGAGAAAAGAGCAGCTCCGCCACAGCCTGCGCCATCACCACCGCCGCCACTACCGAAAGAATCGTCGATGCCGAAGCAAGCACCGGTCAAGTATCCCACGCCGCAGCCGCAGAACAAGTTCCAGTCTTACAAAGATCCTGCTATGTCCGTCTCGCAGAGCACTCCGACCAAATTTAGCTCTAACAATCTGGGTGGCAAGTTTCAACCTATCGGTCAGAACAGTGCAACTGGACATCCTCCGGAACCACCGCGTCCTCCGCCAACGAAGAATCAAAGTCAAGCTAAAGGTCCGAGAACCGATTCCGACAGTGAGACCGAGAGAAGTCACCGACAAACGCCGAAGAAGCGCGATTCGAGCAGCAGGGGCGGTGTGAATAAACGTATGAGCAGAGATCGTCCAGCAAAACGTTCTCGTAGCCGATCTCGTAGTGTTTCCAGCTCGGGTTCTTCTAGATCGCGCTCGCCGAGACGAAGTCGTTCACGATCATATTCAAATCGACGATCTGGAAGCTATTATGAAAGGAAATACAGCAGATCGCCATCAGGAACGTACAGTAGATCCCGATCACGATCAAGAACCAGATCATCAAGATCCAGAAGTCGTAGTCGCAGCAGATCGAATGATCGAGGTTATTATCGCAAGAGACAATTCCGACCGTACAACAACCGTGGCACTTATTACAAGCCTCGCTTCCAAGGTTATAATAATCCGAATCATCGCGGTGGCAACAACAATTTCCAAAATCGCAATCGCTTCTACAACAATCAGCATAATAATCGCTTTGGAAATCGTCGAGGTGGCTTCAACAATCGCGGTGGTCGTGGCGGTCGTGGCAATCGTGGAGGTAGATTCTTCCATAATAAGCAAGGATTCCGCGATTTCCGTGATAGACGGGACTTCAGAGATCGTCGCCCCTCATCACGCGACAGATACAGCGATCGTAGCTACTCTCCCGATCCGATGAGAAAGGTTGACGAGGTGAAGGAAAAGATCAATAAAATGCTGGAAGGTGGCGACGACGTCGAGCATCAGCAGAGTGGCAACGGTAGCACAACTGTACCGCCTAACAAGAGACAGGCCGGACCTTTGAGCGAAGGTGAAGAAAGGGATGACGACGACTATGATAGATGGGCAGAAGGTGAAGGAGGAGGCGATGCGGCAAGTAATAAGGTTTGTTAAACTCTGCGTAAGTAGGTTTACGGCCTACAAAATGGTCGGCTCATTTATTTGAGGATCATGATAATCCGAATGATAAAAAGTGAGTTGATTATATGGTGACTATGATGATGGTGATGATCAGCCACACGTGCAAAACAAAACGTAACCCAGAAGCAATTAACTCTCATTTGTTGCTATAGAATGAAGAATCGATCGACGATAACTTGGAAGGCAACGAGTATTTCATTGAAGGTTAAAGCAGCAAAGCGAGAGAACGTTTAATGCGGAAAATAAGATTCATTCTGATACATGAAATGTATATCGCAAACTGATCTTGTCTGTATCTATCAATCGTCGTGGCATCGATGTGAAACGCACTTTCGTAGTCGTAGTACTGATCACTTGAATTCGTTTATCAAAAATTGATTATTCCATTTATAAAATGTGCTGTTTTAAATAACGTTCCACTCAAATTACTAATTTAATCAGAAATCGGTTTTGTCCAGTTCTTTTACCAAATTAGTTAATTACGATCTCTCATTATTCGTCGTGTAACTTAAAAGTTTTGTCTCAGAGAGTTGATATTTAAGTTTGATTCTGAAACAAACATTATTATTTAAACACACAAGATGTGTGAAGTTTTCAAACAGCAAATATTTTGTGAATAGTTGTGAAAATGAGAGATTGTGATCGAATTCACGATTATTAACGTGTGACTTTTCATTATCGTACTTTATCGGAAAAGGTAGAAAAACACCTTTCTTCATTATTCAACAATAGTGTATACACCGATCTTTACATCACAAGAAAAGAAGAAATTTGGATTAAAGGTAAAAAACACTACATGAATCAATTGTAGACGAAAATCCATCCTTGGTTTTTTTCTCGAAAATATGACGTAAAATCGAACAGACTATCGTAGCAGATCGTATTCAAATATCTAATAAAAAACAAATTGTTTTCCTTTTGTAATTTGTCTAATAGACCTTGGGTAAAAATGAAAAAACAAAATCCAGTGATGTGAATGATAAGTCTGTTCTTTGTAACTGTTGTTACATACCTTCTGCAGAGATTCATACTCCAATTATATAATTATAACAGTTGTGGAAAGAAAAATGTGAAAATGCAGAATCGTGTCCACAAAGAATAGACCTAGTATTTTCTCTCCGGGTTTGAAAAGCGTCGTCTTTAGAGAAACGCTGATACGTTATTAAGTACTTTATTATTACAATGACTACTAAACTAATCCGAGTAATTAGTAGATTAAGATGTATGTTGTATGTAAACGAGTTGCTGTGTACAATTTAAAAAGTACGTATATAAATAAACACGGAACTGTAAGATTATTCTTCTCATGGCAATTTCCCCGTTTACATAAATCAAGCATGTATCTTTCCTCTCTTCCTGTGCAAGGCGTATCTTTAGCAACCCTTTAGCCGCAATTTATTTACGCTGCGGTATCTGCGTACAAGAAAACTGGTTGCGGTTGCGATACGCGGCTGTGCCGATTTGATAAATCCCTCCTGGGTGAATATTTAAAGTCCAACGATGCGCGCATTTTCCCACTACGTATCGAGCACGATGAAGTTGGTCAAGTCGCAATTCGTATTGTTTGCCGTTTTTGCCTGCGCTCATTGTTCCGCCAATTCGGTCGACGCGTCACTCGAAGTCGGAGAAAGTAAGTTTTAATTTTACGTTTTGTTTGCAAATTTGCGCTTTGGAATTCGAACGAGAGATCTCGATCTGGAATCGTATAATATAACGGTTTTTCTCTCTTGTAATGTTCACGCGATATGACAAAGAGTTTTGACTTTCTAGATGTAAATTATCTAGTCTCTCAGAAATTTGACGAGTTTCTTTCCAACGGCGAGTGTGAAGAACACGAGAAGTACAGCGAGTGCGCCGGGATTCCGTCCTGTCAGAAAACTTGCGGCAATTTGGAGCAGTGGGAAACGATGGCCTGCGTCAGGGCGAAGGTCTGCGTTCGCGGTTGCGTCTGTGAGAAGGGCTACGTGCGGGATGATTACAATGGCATTTGCGTCAGGGAGAACGCTTGCCCCAAAGTGAAACACTAGCCTTGCGAACCAGGACGTAAAAGATTCCGGATTCAACAACAAGTTGAATGTTGGAAAGAAAAAAGAAGACGGAAACAACAAATGGAAGTTATTTTCACGTTGAATTTCACGTCAATTAGAGCATCCTCTTATTAAAACCGCGGCGATTAATTGAACATAATTAATTGATTCAACATAAATGAATCTTGTGTCTCGAAATAAAAACGATTAAAAGAAACGCCGCGATATAATTTAAATTGGATAAATTATGCATTTCTCAAACGTGTTTGCACACACATCGACAACGGGGTGCACCTGCGCATACGTGTATCCCCGTGTCATAAACATGCTCGCCATTTGTTATTTGTTTACTTTCAGAACTGCAAAGCTTGATGTAAAAAAAAAAAAAGAATTTTACAAATACTAGATTTTTTTATATATGTATATATGTATGTACATGTGTATACATGTGTACATACTATATATAGTCATCGAGTTATTTAAATTCCATTTCAAATTCGCTGAAGCCTGAACCTCCAAGACCTTTGTGCGGTACACACTTCAGGTGAGTGTCTGCATAACTCATCGAGAGGCATCGAATACCTGCGTTGCATTCTTTTCGCAAATAATATGAAGTATCATTACAGTATTCAAATAAAAAGAAACAGTCTGAGAAACCTCAGACGTGCAGGCATTAACTTCATTTCGAGATTTACGAAGCACTCTCGTCTCTTCTCTTTCTCTCTCGAAAAATGTTTCGACGCGCGGACCTTTCTTTGCGCCGAGAAGGACGAAATTCCATCGCCCGATGCAACGCTTCACAAAAATCCCACGTTGCTCCTAACTCGCACACGACTCCTCGAGATCCGGTGTCGGTGGCATCGTGGCAACAACCACACACAGACACACATCCCCATCCACGCGCGGCGCGTCGACTCACCAACACATGGACACGCGCGGTCGTTGCTGTTTAGTCAGCTCCGCAAGATCGGCGATTTCTCTTCTCTTTCTTTCTCCAGACTCGACGACTTCCTCCCATGTAAGAAAAGACAGGGGCGGGAGGGCGGGAACCAGCCTCGATCGGCCTCGGCCGTCCTTGCCCCTTCTGCTAGGCAACACGTCCGTTAACATCTACTAGCTGGTGCGAAAACATCAACTCGCTTCCAATGGATTAGAAAGGGGCCCGGTATATGGTTGGCGATGGGGCCCGAACCAATTCTCCTCAATCGCGCTGACTGAGGCCAATCGGGCTAACTGCGTGTATGTTATTGAACACTTTCGATGAACTTTAAGAACAAAGAGAACATGACGAAACCATGAAACTCAAAGCAAAACGAACTTGACGGGAAGGAAAAAATTTATGACACGCTCTGTTAGCATCTTGAAATATAGATTCAGCCGCGATTGGAGTCCCATTGTAGAATTTACGATCTCATTCCTTGATATATTAAGCTCGTGTGTGGCTAAAGCAGAATATCGAGGTAAATATAACTTGTGGACGTTTTAGATTGGCATTCACGAGGATCTTCAAGTATCTGATAGATTACTTAAGAAAACAATGACGATTAGCTTCATTATTTACGATAATGCAGACACGTTACTCCGTTTTACACTCTGGAACATCCGGAGAATATAAAACGACCCGAGTCTTTTTTTTTTTTTTTTTTGCATCAAACTTATGTAGACAATATTTCATATCTTTCTGAACTTTTACGCATTGATTTCCACTCTGGAAATATCATTTCGAACGAAAGAGAGAGAGAGAGAGAGATTGTAACAATCTTGCGGAAGAGGGGATTATCAACATGTGTTCGCCAGTATACATTCGTATCTCTGTATACTAATTATGAGTTTCGCGGAAAGTATGTGGCCTCGAGTCGAGCGTGCTATGTATTTGTCGTGGTCTTCGAAAGAAACGAGTGACGCATTTCGAGCTCGACGCGATCTTCAACTTGAGATACGACGTTATCGCCGGGGCGGAGAAACACGTAGGAAACGTTATCAGCGATTAAAATCGTAACTAGTGAAAAATCATGCTTGATCCCATCGCTAGCAATCGCACATCCCGTTTGTCCTCTCTTCTCTTCGCTTGTCTCGCTCCTCCAGGCTGTTCGGCGCGTAGGAGGGAAAGTTACTGGAAATTTCTCTCTCCCTCCCTCTCTTTCTTTCTCTCTCTCTCTCATTCTCTCTCCTCTCTCTCTTTTTCTATCTTTTTCTCTCCTTCTCTCGCGACACCTCGACGGAAGCTGCGACCTCGGCTGCGCGATCGGGCTCTCTCGGTCATGAAAACGAACGCGGACGGCTGGACAAAGCAGACGCCTGTTTTTTATACAACGGTTAAACTCACACCGGAAGGACCGGCAGGAAACGTAGATGTAGGTACTGCGAACACACGATTCTAACCACGTTGGAGCTAACCGACGCTCTTGCGCCGACAGCCGGTCTCCTCTCTTTCTCTCACCTGTCGGCGCCGAATCGACGAGACGTTTCTTTCAGCGAGTGAATGTCACTTTCAGGGAAATGGAAATTCCGAAGAGCGTTTCGGACAATAGGACGCGTGCACGCTTATTGATTATTCGGCATCGGATATCCTCGGCGACGTTCCCGTAGAATTACGATGACTTTATCGCATTTGTCCGTATATTAGTTTACGTTATTTTTTCTTTTTTTTGTTTTGCATTTCACGGAAAGTTGTTTTACTACTCGTCACGCGAAGTTTCGCGTAAATCGCGGAATCATCGACGAGCAGCGCGGGAAAGAAACTCGCACGAGAAGAAATGCACGCGAGTCTCCGGAAAAGAAAGGACACAACAGCGTCACCCCGTCGCGAGAAAGATTGCGCAGATGAATTATGGTCCAATTAAGATCTCCGTGTCCGACATCCCTCGTCTCTTTCTCCATCTCTGGCCGATAAACATTAACTGACTAATGTCTACATTTAATATACTGACCGTGTATCTTGTAACGAAACTTAGCGAGCGCGAGCACATACACATGCTCCAGTAACGTCATTAGAAATATTACTTCCTTGTCGACGTGCTATAAGCTTGAAATAGTTGCCTTCTCGCACGTGCACTAAATACAGTTGAACGTGAAGTTAATAATTATCGTGGAGTATCGACGCGAACGTCGTCAGACACACTTCGCAAAATTGCGCGACCGCAGCCAGTTAATAATTTCGACACTCTAAATAGTAGGGGCATAAAAAAACTCAAGACATTAATACACATCTCGTTAATTAAGAAAATATTGATGTGTTTCTTCTGTGATTTCCGCGTTGAGTGAATTTCGTGACGCGCACCAAACGTACAAATGGAATGAAAAAAAAAAAAAAAAAAAAACAACCAGGAGAGACATGGCGCGATGAATCACCTCTACCTCTCGGAATCTTCCCGACCACACAACCGGATACGTAAGACAGGACGAAGATGCACGCGCAAGAAAGTAAAAGAAAGAGAAAAAGAGTAAGAGAGTGTGCGGCACGTGGGACTCACACACAGTTTTTACTTATTACGAAAGCGATATATTGCGACATACTTGCGATCGGGGTCTAAAAATGGAGTATGAGCAACAAGTTCCGATATGCATCATCTACTGTACGTGTAACTTCGAAATTCCCAATGCGTGAACTGCATTCTCGTTTCCTTTTCTCTCATGCTCATTGAGAGGAGCGAACTACGGTCAGGTCCATTCATAACGCCGACAAAAATGTCCAGTACAGCAGACGATACATTATGCCGTGTTTCCTGCCGCTAAAAAGTCAGCAATTCTTTTCAAGATAAGATAGAAAAGAAAAAAGATAGTTTTACGAGACGCTAAAATTCTTGTCTCATTTTCTTCAGATTATTGTTCTCTCAGGTCGGTTTTATCTTATAAAAGGTTTTACGTAAAAAAACATTCCGTTACCGTCTTAATGTTGAATGACCGGAATTCTGTCGCGTAGGTTTGAGAGACGATCGCGCCGAATCGGAGAGGATTTAATTTCAAAAACCCGTTTGCTTCGATAACGCGTTTCGACAACGAAAGATTTTCGTCTCCGATCAAAATCAGAAATTTATCGTTATTAACGGAACACCGTGTGTATTCGTATATACGATATATGTAACTCGTTGCATTGTATTTAAACTCCTCGTAAGAGGTTTCGTTTTTTCTTTATTGGCGCATACCGACGTGCACTATCCGCCGGAACGTGCCCAAGGACACATTCTTGCGACGAAGGCAGAAAATGCGATAACCGAACACATATGTGATTCATCAATTAATCCTTCGCCAGGTCTCGGTTATCGCATTAATGTCCAGATTACATAGTCTCTGCGTTAACTATATATAT
>QVOB01011346.1:0-17223 GCA_014839585.1 Pseudomyrmex concolor | reverse complement strand
CTCTCTCTCTCTTTTCCCTTCTTTCTCTTCACTGCAGTTAAATTCCGTGACATGCATGTACATATACGATATTGTAAAATTGCAATATCAATTAAAACGACAAACTGTAATAGTGTGTATACGGGGAAAGTAATATACTTATTAGTTAAAACGCCTTACTAAATTACATGGAATATTTTACATGTATAATTCCTTTCGTATTTACTTTATCGAACGAAATTCCGAAAAGAAGCGCATTGAGGAGAAGACATGGAAAAGAAAATGATAATCAGATATCGTCGTTCTCTTGTTCATGTCTGACGTGAATTGCGACGATGCGGATAATAAGTTCTAATGGTGATCATCAACACCCCCCCCCCCTCGACTTCTTTCGATTTACCTTGAGAGCCGCAATTTTCCCGCGAGCACAACTCCTCGACCACGCGCGCGGCTTCTATTTGCACTGCAAATTTTACGAGTTACCGTCACGAGAGCAGGTCAATCGTATCTAACCGTCCAATTTCGTGGGAATCCCCGCCGTTATGACAAAGTTGCTTCGCTCACGTACCATCTTTCGTCGAAGTATTTATTCTTCAAGATACCGAGAATATCTAAATTGAGAAAGTCTCGATGTGTATGTTTTTCACGAAAAATTGTACGGAATTATTCGCGTGAGCAATTTTGTAATTTTGTAAAAACAATTTACAAATTTTAAATATCCGAACTAAAGAGTTTACGTGAAAATGACACAAACGCGCGAGCTCCAATTCGGCAGCCGCACAAAAAGCTTTGTGTTGAAATATTTGCAAAACTTCTCATATAAAACTTCTCGTCGTTTTTTTTAGGGATAACGCTCACGAGCGTTGCGATCGGCAAGTGGAACTTAAAAGCCGTTAAAAGCAACTTTTAAAGTAAGAAATATCAAAAATATGAAAAAATCAGACGTTGCCGATATGGTTTTCGGATGTCCTACAAAAAATGATTGAATTAAGGATTACGTTCTATCATTTTTGAAACGCGCGTTCGACAGAGTAGCGGGGTATATTAATCACGAGCGCGAACGCGGATAAATAAATTATCGACAAACTCCGTCTGGAGAATAAAAGTTTTTGATTATTTATAGAGAACAAAAAGCGAGATGCACAAAAGCATAAATCTCAACGATCGCGATCGCGCGAGCGGCGGTCGCTCGTTTCGGTGAAAGAAAGCTTCTGATGATTTATGCGAAACGGCGCATTTCGCGAAAGGCCGGCACATTGGCGGCGGGGTCTTAATCTTATACCGAGAGAGAGACCGCATGACAGAGCGGCTTTGAGCGGCCATAAATACAAATTCTAATACACGACGATAACGACACGTGCAATTACGTCGCATTGAAATCGAGGTATCGAAAGAGAAAGTAGGAATAATGCGCGTTTAGGGACGTGCGTTTATGCGCGAATTGCGACGATGTATAAAACGAATCACGTTTCGTATATTAAAACGTCTGAAGAGTTTAAAAATAAATCAAACACTTCTTCAACTTGTATTGTACATATTCAATTAAAATCTTCATCAATCGATTTCTCCCTACACGTGACCGATAATTGTCTTTCGTCGAAGGATATTCGAACCGAAAGAATATTTTCGGAAAAGATTTTAGATTTTTGTATTTTATTTCTTCACATACGATACCATGTAATTGATTCCTAAAGTAATTATTACACCGTTCACAATGTTAAACCGCAGCAGCGTATATTGATTTTCTTCTCCATGTACATACTTAACGTTGTACCTCCCGTTCGAATTTTCTTAGCCGCCATAGTCGCCGCAAGCCTGCGAAAGTAAGCGGTGAAGTTTAGTTTCAACGAGGTAATATCTTGTCTTCCCTCGCATTATCTATTACTGAACGTAGGATCTGAAAAGGGTATAATCATCGGAGTTTCAGAGCAAACGCGCACGTTGGTACTCCCCAGTGTGATCTAAAACGTAAGATATTCTATAAATGACCGGTACGTACATGTAACTCGACAAGCAAATTTAGTCAAGTCTATCTATATTGCAGGAGCATATGTAAACACACTTCGGAGGGTCAGTTTCTTTTCTCCGCAGAAAATTATAAAATCATTCTCTTCGACGTTCACGACGCGCTCACGCTATCGCGCTCGTCACACACACACACACACACACAAATTCTTGTCAAGAGTTTCCTTCGAGAGAACGACGCAATTACTTGCTTGAAGAAAAACTCTAGTAGTTCGGAAGTAGTTTCTCGTCACGAGGCGCTTATTCCTCTTGTAAATAAATTGTCGTCGAATTTAGCGACAACGCGCAAAAAGTACAAGTAAAGTTTAAATAACGCATGTGGCCATATTCTTTGTGACCATATATTCTTCGCAAAATGGACGCGCGCATTCGGACAAAAGACTGTCGAGGATGGGGTCGATCAGGTTATAGAATAAAAGAGGAGGCTAACAACTCTTGTTGTTTGACACTCCAGCGGCACACACAAGCGCGCGCAAGATGGCCGTCGCCCGGTATATAAACGTATAAATTATTCAAACAATCGAAAACCTATTATGTAATCCTACGACGAGCGTTGAGATGTGTCTAAGCTGTCAATTTCCAGCCACTCTTCCCACCATTTTAATAATAAAAAAAAAAAAAAAGTGAGTCCGGCGTCACTTCGCTCTTGCCACTTTATACATATGTACGTACGATCGCCCACGCGTTTCCTTTTCGCGCCGTTTCTTACGCGCTCGCGTGTCGCCGTAATACAACACATCTCTCCGTTAATATTCTCCATAACTTTCTTTCTTCATACCTTTTGTGTGAGTTTTATAAATTATGAGGTCTCTATAAGCGACGTTTGTACAAGCAGCGAATCGAAAACACTTCCCTGTGTTTTAATTGTAATCTTTTACATAATTTTCCAAGCGTTCTCGTAATACCTAAATTTGCTTTGCATCAATAATCAAGCAATTTTCTACACCATTCTTAGTGTCTATATAATCTTCGGGTCAATTAAAAGTTCTGTTTCTTTTTTTTTTTTTTTTTTAGACACAAACATGTAATCGCTCAATATCTATTACGTAACTTTACTCTCTCACGGTTGGAAAAATTTACGGTGAGCGGATGTCCTTCCGAAGTGTTAGAAAAGCCGGCGCGTTAGTTGATAAATTATTATGTCCGTCGACGAAATTGTTCATCACGCGACACCCAGGAAGCGCCCCGGTCTTTTGTTGCTTGGCGCGAGAAGCGAAAACCGTTAACACCAACGCGCGGCTACAAAGTGTCGAGTACCCACGGCCGGCGTCGAAGTGCAGAGACGCGCGGGTAGCCGGAAACGAATTACAGGAAATGATAGACTTGCATTAGCAGTCGGCATCGCGCGCGGCTGGTGGGACACGTTGTGCACCCCCGTCGTCACCGTCGCCGCCGCCGCCGCCGCCGCGGCGTCCCAACCCCCGTTCGTCGTGTTTTACCCGGCAGCCTCGTGGCGTTATTATTTTCGATGTTATTTAATTTCCGGTTTCGTAACAGATTGCACCTCGGCGTCAGATACTCTCTGGCGCTGTTTCTTCCAGAAGTCCTTTCTTTGAAGAATTATCGCGTCGTGGGTATAATATACGTATACATAATAGAAACGATCTTTCATCTCCTAAGATTATTGTTGAGACAGAAACCGTAGCGGCGATACTGTTGTCAACATAATTTACATTTTTTCTTACAATCACAGATGGATAGAACAATTTCCTCTTGTACTACTACTCACTTTCATTAATTAATACAGTAAATGAACAAAGCATCGGACGATGTTGCTCTGCTCATGTGACATTTATTTTCTCCCGTCTAAAAAACTAAACTCTTCTCTTTCTGAAGTAATAGCACATCTGCAATTCAATTCGGTGAAATTGAATTTCTCTTAAATTTCTTTATGCAGATTGCGCGCGAGTCAATGTTCTTTCTTAGAAAGAAAGGCGCGCGCGATTAATACGATTCGCGTAAAATACGATTTGCTTGCACACATTTACGTATATATAATGTACACACATGTGAAACAATGACGTTTTCTCGTTAAAGTACAATTTTCAAAAGCTTGCGAATTGTTCGAGTCTTATCACGCGCTACCGCGGGACGAGGGCACGTACGAGCACGTTTACGAGCTTACGAGGATTTCGCGTGCGCACCGGGTAATCGCTCTGGTATCATTAACAGAGCGGCGTCGTATAAGTCACGTATCTTTGTGCGCTCCGTCAATCACAGACGTTGCGTTCTGAGCAGCCGTCACGGTCGCGGATGCAATCTCGAGAGACCGCGGGCGCATCATATATGCAAAATAAGCAACGACGATTTTTAATTTTCCTTCGGCTCTAATCACGTCACGTGGGAATTCACGTTGCTTTTAGGCCGTGGAGAATCACGCACGCGGATTACCGTTCAACAGGCAGTTATTTGTCTGTCGTCATACATATATTTATATGTGTATTACTCGCACATTTTATGAAGTACGAAACTTATCTTTTTCTCGGATAGGTTTTTGCAGAAACTGACAGATTTTAAACGCAGAAGATAAAAAACCAAACACGATACATACAACACGGATTTAATAATTTGAAAATTGCAACAATTAAATTGCAAGAGCAAATTTTTCAAGCTTCTCACGAATAGACATTAAACAGATTTTAATTATTTTTTGTATAATATATTAGTAATTATGTACATCTATACATAATTATTATATATAATATACAATATATATATATATATATATAACTGCAAAAATAAAAAGACAGCATAGTCAATGTGAACTCCTCTGTAGTATTTGTTCTCATACATACTGCACGGCCTACTGACTTTCCGCAAATTCGAGATGTGTAAGAGACACAAAGGCGCAAGGTTAATAACCCGTGTATAATAAGCAAGTCTGGTAGAGTCCTGGATAGATACTTCTACTATTATAGATCTATAGTCTAGCAAACTTGTCCGTAGTTGATACGATGCACACATATGGTCTTTGTACTGGAAATTACTGCCTGCGTGACATTTATGGAGACTATGTTGTGTTGAATGATATTTCACGCAATTATATAGTATAAATGCGACATAAACTGTGCGCGAAAAAATATTTGCAAATTTATAACGCTATCATATGCCTCTCCAAAGAGGCGACGCAAATAAAACGAATTTTTATGATACGACGTGTGTGATATTTATAGCTCCAATTCTTTTATCGCGCTCACACGAGCGCACACAATAACTATATATAATATCTATATAGAGCCGTAATGAGATTGCAAATACATCTGCGTAATTCCGCTTAAATCGTTACACTAGATGGAATTACGCGCTCGGACAATTTTCTCGTTCGTAATTCGTGTGTTTGCATTGAAAAATGAGCAAGTGCACGCTGCATGAGATTTCTCATGACTTCTGCACGCAGCACATACGCACATGTTACTTTGTGCCGAGCTAATACTATTTCCTACGGTTAAAAATGCTTCCGTTTCTTCTTTTTCCGTCGTTATTATTTTTCATTTCCTACTATTTTTGCGTCTTAATTGAGAATTCGAATCTCACATTAATATAATAATCGAATTTAGTTCGAATCTCTTAAGTATTTCGTGACGATCACAAAATAGTTAATTAGAAAATGATTATTTTAACGATAAAATTGTTCGACATTTTAAAATATCGCCGCGCTCATCCCAGTTATTTTACTTGTTCCTCACAATATTTCAGAGATATAGCAGTTAACGTGTTTTAAGCGTCTGTATATACATTGACTTTTTATTTGCCGCCTGAGGGTAGCTACGCGACATACCTTATAACATATATATATATTCACGTTGCGAGCAATTTGTGTTCATTCTTAGTTTGTATAAACACGTAAAACAGCCGACGGAAAGAGAGAACGGTTTCGTGACGAAACGGTGGTGGTTTGCCAGAAAAAAGACGGACGAAGGAGAGAAGTGATCAACGCGCGCCCCGAAGCAGCGCGTATCTCTCTCACGACTTTTGTTACATTTTTGCGCTCCATTTTGCGGACTTAATGACATAGTACGCAACATCGAAAGAGGCTGCGTGCGTGTGTGACAACGATGATACATACGCAACGACCGTCATTACACATCAACCGTCGTTCTCGGTCATCATCGTCGCGTAGCGACGATGCGTGCGCGCAAACCGCCGCTGCGCGCATGCAAATTTTTCTATGTCAACAAGCTAAGGGGTCTTTCTCTCCTTACTCCGTCTTACGAACCACGGCAACGACAACAACGACGATAACAACGGCAAAGTCGTCGTCTTCGTCCCGGTCGAGCTCGCACACACTCGTTACCTCGAGGAAGTCCGGTCGGTTCGTTCCTCCTCTGCAATTTTAATAACCACATCCTTTAGCCATTGGATAAAGATGGCGGTAAGTCAAGATCGAAAGGCGCGGCCCTCCTCGTTTCTTCTTCTATTTTTCCCTCGGAGGGTGAAAACTTATTCACGAGGAATGTATATTTTATATTCCGTCACGTGCCAATTGTTTCTATTTTTTTTTTTTTTTTTATTTTATAAATCTATTTACACAATCCGCGTATTTCGCGGCGGCGCGATTTCGTTTACAAAGTATGGGCGAGAGAAACGTAGATGAGATGAAGATTAATTCATCCGCGCGTGATTATCATCTCGCACGCGTTACGTAAAACGCGCGGAATAAAAAATTCAAACGCGCACACACTTATTCGCGCGATGCAACACACACGCCTCGTGAACTTGGAATGATCAATGTAAATTGTATTTACGCTGTCGAAAGAAGCGTTCATTTGCGCTCGCGTTAAGCCGCGATGTGTTTTCCGCTCGTAGTTGCAAAACAAAGTGGCGTTTATCGGTAAAGAGATCCGTTGATATGAGATGATGTACGCGTAGTCGAGAGAGATGCTATATGGCAATCGATAATATTACACGTTGCCCGATACGAAATGCCGATTATACGAGGCCGGCACAATTACGCTAACTGCTAACTTCATAAAGACTCGGAAATTATAATTTGTCAGATCATTATGTTTTTTTTACACACCAGTAAATTGCAGATAAATAACTGATAATTGCGATTATCTTATCAGATGCTCCGCGCGCGCGCGTGTAAATTTGATCTTAAGTTGTTTATACGTTTTCAATTTTTTTTATTTTTATTTTAAATTATATAGTTAGTTTTTTTTTTTTATTTATTTGTAACTTTCACAATCTAACATTTGCGTCAACAGTTTGTGTGTTTCGCGATCGTGTTATTTAATACTGACGCACGTGAGAGAGGAGGATCTTTTCCAAATCCACATATGACTCTTTAATGCCTAATTGCTGTCTTGTTTCGATTCTACTTACGTGACAGAAATTGCGTAATGAGTTGGCGGTTTGCGCACACAGCTGTTACACGTCGACGTCGATAACGTGATTGAATTTTCCTGTCTACTACGTAATGTTTACGACGATGTAATTACGAGTGTGGTGTGTCGCGCGACTGAGAAACGGATATGGCGGACTTGTGTATCGAAAAGCTTCTTCGTGATATAATTTGGATTCTCTTCAAGTACAAGTTTTACATTAAATTAAAAAAAATATAGTAGTTCAGAGATCACATGTAAATTATACACGCGGATTGTAGCCGCAAATAAGTTGCCGAAATAAAATTTCCGAAGAAATTCGCATTTACGAGAATCTTTTCGCATTTTGTTAGAAAGTTTTTTTTAGAGAAATTGTTTTTATTTAAATTCTAACAAATTTAACTACAATTTCACGTCTAAACATTACGATTGCTTAAAAAAAAAAAAACATTTGTCTACTAAAGTTTTTTAGAATTCCAAGTTGCACGTTACCAGACAACAAACTTCTGCGGATAGATCAAGCTGGAATCGTGTAATTTGCATTCGCATTGCACAAAACCTCGAGTAGTTAATGCGATCGACAAGACAGTGCGGAATTACATACGAAATCACGTGGTAGAAATGGCTTACGTGGCTCAGACCGTCCAACTTCGCGAAACTCACTTGTTCGTGAACATAAAATTTCACGTGAATTACAGTACACCCCGAAATAGCAATCACAAAAGTGTAAATAATTCTTCAACTATTCACGTTGGCAGACTGCGTCGCGTCCTATTAGTTAGAGAAGAAAATTGAAAGAGAAAATGATTGAAATAGACTCTGTTTCTTATAGATTAAATAACAAGAAAATTTATCTAACAGTGTGATTAAAGAATAAAATTATTAATAGTAATGTAATTCAAATAAAATTATTAATTTAAAATGATGAAAGAGGTGTGAAGCTTCAGGTTCAGAATGAAAATTAATTCAAAAGTAGTAAAACAAGGCGTGTCTGTACCTATCTGCAAAAAACATCCAGCAAAAAACATCCAGCAACCTGTTCAGACACGCCTTGTTTTACTACTTTTGGATTAAAATTATTAATGGTAATGTAATTCTCGATTTTCGAAGAACTACTAAATGTTATGTACCAAATAAACAAAAAATTATTATTCAACTTCAAGAGTTGATATGAGTGCCGGATACGTGCGAATATTTTTTTAAAACGTGTAAATTAATGCACTTATAGATTTGAATTAAATTCGAAAATTCATAGCAACTTGATTTGCATATATGTAAAATATCCAATTTATCTCTCTATGAAAAATTCCATTGCGAAAAAGATACCTGTCAAGCCAATTTAATTTACAAAATAAATTTAATTTGAATCTCTATGTGCATTAATTTACACGTTTTAGAAATATATATTCTTATGTACATACATATATTCGGCATATATTGACTCCCAATACTTAACTGAACTAACTTCAAGTACTGATCCCAATACTTAACTGAACTCGTGAACATTTTCACGAGCTTTAAAATTTGTTGTTAAAAAATCTAATAGGTCTCAAGATTTAAATTACCTAAGTTAACATTAAATGACATGAAATGTGCTTATGTATGGATAATGTGTATAAATATATTTGTGATTTCTCTTCAGCTGATCTTATCCTTCAATTTTTCAACACGTCAGCTTATATTGTCAAGCTTCTTTAAATAAAGTGATAAATTTCGCGGTGATAAGAGCCGTTCGCTGAATGTTTTGCGGATAAATATTGTATATTTAAATATATTTATATTTGAAAAGTGTAAATTCTTCTCTCACATTATTTGAGTTGAATTTTTCAATTCTTAGATCATATTGGATGCTTGATTTACATCACAAATATGAGAAAACCCATTTTCCCTTCCCAATTAATTTAGAAATTATATTGCGAAACAAAAACATCTCGACCAGGAATCGAACCTGGAATCTTCGGCTTTTCGTGCCAAGGCCTCAAATTTGTGACGCAAATCAAGCATCCAATATAATTTAAGAATTGAAAAAATTCAATTCAAATAATGTGTAAGAATTTACACTCTTCAAATATAAATATATTTAAATAATGTACATATATATATAAGCACATTTTCTGCACAACATCCTGCAAACGGCTCTTTATGACCGAATTTATTTCATTGCTTATTGTTACAGAAAAAATTGCACCGTCACGAGCTGCCACAAAAATAAATAGTTGATTCAATTGCATATGCGATTAATTTAATGTCTAGATTCTTAAAGCAATTATCTGCTGTAGTGCAAAAATATTGATGTTGCATCAACATGATATATTTCAATTAAACTGATGCTGTTGATTCAACATCATTTTTTTTTCCGTGTAGTTTAAAGACTTCAGAGCCCGAAGATTCTTATTCTTCTTCTTTATTACTAATTGTTTATATGTAAATAAATTTATCCGCAAAATATCCAGCGAACGACTCTTATCATATCGCGAAATTTATCACTAGGTTTAAAACCATATGAGCCTTAAAAATATATTAATTCTTATTACTAATTAATTTAAATAAATATTATCGATTACTGCGGTATCTGTTACATAATAACCAATGTATCAAACGATCGCGCATCCGGTTTATTTGATAAGACTGACTCTGTAATCTTTGCTCTGCCTACCAGTCATTATACCGTGTCTATTCATCGTTATCTCCGTTCGATCCTTATCTTTATATTAAGTAATCGCTACTCGGGTTTTACTTTGGTACTCTTTAATGTAAAAATAAATACAAGCACACATTGCTGCTATCTGCGACAACATAAACATTCGATAAGTTTGTCTTCGAGCTTTGTGCACGCTCTAAACCAAACGCAATCAACAGAACACGGAAGCGTCCAGGTAACTGCGTAAGCATCTGAATCACATACTTAGCTTATTGCACATTAACCGCTGATGTCTCTTATCTTATTACGTAGTAATCGTTGAATAACATGGCGAATAATGGCCGTGCGCTGACCAACTACTTTATTTCCTGCGCCAACTTTTTTAACATCCCCAAGCAAATTTCATATTATTAAGAAGGCGGCCTCTCTCCGCATGTCTTCTCTCCCCTCCCTCCCTCCCTCCCTCTCTTCTCTCTCTCTCTCTCTCTCCTTCTTTTGTTTCTTGCTTCTTGTCTTTACCTCGTCCTCCCTCGATCGAGTAGTTTTCGAACTTTCTTCCGTCGATCTTTAATCGCGCCTCTTCCACCAAGTTACGTCGCGTTCGTTGTTAGCTTCGTAGTTGAAAACTAATTATGGTGAAGACAAGAAACCGACCCGCCATTGCGGCTCGATAGTTCCGTTGAAATTGCTCCGTGTCTGCGCGCTTTGGCCATCAATAATTCGCACGCGTTTCCAATCGATATGTAGCATATCATCCCCTCGGCATTAGCCGCTCGTTGGTTTTATTTTCGAATAAAAACTGCGCTATATATGTATATTGTTGCGAGTAAGCATTTATTTGAATTCTGATGCACGCGCAGGATGATTTGCATTCGTCAATTAAATTCACTACGTTTTGAAAATATGTGCGCAATTTGTCAAGCCGCGCTACGTATAACGTGACATTGTTTATTAACGTCGTCCGAGCAGCAGCACATCAACAACACCGGTTCGAGAGAAAAGAAAATGAGATACAGACAGAATCGAAATTACGGGAATCAGGCTGTCCGAAGAAGCATCTTCTAGCCCCGAGTAGCGAGTTTATACCGAGACGAACGACGATGGTGGGATAGGAAGTTCCTCGTTCATCAGGAAGGTTTGTCGGATGATCAATTGGATATTGCTGGCCACTCGCTCTCTCGATCTTCTTCCTGTCCTTTCCTTTTTCTCTCTCTCTCTTTCATTTTTCCCCCACCCCCTCCTTCCCGGCCCATTAGCCTCGAGACGCGGGGATCGGATAATTAGCGAAGCATTCGCCCGATTCTCGCTTCCTTCTCTCTCCTGTCCGTCCTCGTCCTTCCTGCGCGCGGCGCGGAGAGTCCTTAATAATTGTAACTGGACACGGAGGAGAGCCAGCAGCTTCACCTACAGCGTAGGGGTCTCTTCTCGTCTCCTCTCTCGCTCTCGCACTCCCGGTCCGGCGCGCCTCGTCTCGTTCCGCGCTTAGCTCTCGCGTTGCTTTTTCTCTCTCCTTTCCTCCTGCGCTGTCTTGCCGAGCGCGCTGCCCACTTTACAATACACTTTGTCCATCTGCCTTTTAAGGAGTGAAAAAATGAAAAAAGGGGGCGTGGCCAGCAAGATCAAAGGGTGCCGCCGTCGGTGCCTCCACCACCCAGCGCCAACGAGTGCAGGTGAGAGAGAGGTGCGGGATGGAAAAGGAGAAGATGATCTCGGAGAGAAGACGGGACACACAACAACGCAGCATAACACACAACACACACACACACACACATCGCGGCGCATCGCATCGCGGCGCGATGGTATGCACGCCACCACGCTAAGCTCGCCGCGAGCTGCGCGACTCGCTAAGACTTCGGCGCGCTAACCACGCTAACGCTTTACGATACAGCTCGAGCGTGGATGCGCCGCGCGGCTGCTACTACACTACAATATTCTCTCTCTTTCCCGTTTCGTTGACCCTCTGACATCTCGTTCTACGCGCGTCGAAGAAGAAGAATTGTTCCACGAATGATCAAGGTAGCGAAAGTAGTCGAGAAATACGAGAAAAAAACGCAGAGACATATATATTAAATTTATATACAGTTGTGATATTTAAACGTCGTAAATGCGTCTACCTATTCCTTTGATTTTTTTTTCCCCGAAAGAAATCCGACGGTATCTCTTCAGTGTTAGATCAACGCAATAAAGGGTTGTGTGTATCGTGTGTGTTTGCTAAATATAATCAAAAATAAAAATTACAGAATTTTGTGATAAACAGTTTTAAAATATGTCCCATAAAATTTCACGCGCAAATGTTAAAATCGAAAAAAATTGCTTGTAATTTCGCACACATGGCGCGAATACAACAAAATCTTGATACGGAACAAGTGTAAATCATCGAAGGGAAATTTCTTATTAGGGATTTTATTTGCACACACACGCTCTGGATAAGTTGCGCCAAGGTATCGATACATACTCGCGCGCGCTTCCGTATATGTGTGCTCCATTTATGTACCCGCGGCACGGGCTTGCTCGCGTTCGATACTAGCCTGTCAAGCTGACACGCTTAACGAAGATAAGTGAGAACGGTGAGAAAGGAAGTACCTCGTTTATCTGTAAGGTTTCTCGAATAACATATTCTCGGTCCTGCGCGCTGCCTCCGCATAATGATCATAATAATATTTGCCGCTACTGTGAGGCCGGCAAAAGTATCCTTCATTATCGATCTTTTCGTCTTCACCTCGGGCCTCGCCGCTTCCTCCTTCTCGGTCATCCCTTCGCGCGCCGTAAATATACAAAATAATTTTGCACTCGCAAAAAAATTACGAAACCACGTATCGTTTGTTTTCTCTTGTACAGCGCGACGCGCAACACAAAACGATTTCTTTAAAAAAAAATTTATTAAACACACACGTCCGTGGTGTCGATGTACCTAAGGATTATAAAAAATTTAAGAGCTGTGAACCAGCTTCGAGCGCACAATCAACCCGAACAATCACGTTCGAACGCGTTGTGTGTGCTTCGTCTTGTGCGCTGACAGAGACACGAAAGAAGAAGGCTACAATCAGTTCGGAAACCAGGCCTCACAATCAGTGGTAGGTAGGAGAATGTCGTATCTCGCGAAACGCACCATTCAGAGGTTAATAATAATGAAGGCTTTTACATGCACGAGAGAACACGTCAATGGTTCCTGAGGCTGACCGTCGTCGTGGTTTGGTAGAATGTGGATTTGGAACACACAGAGGATGGCGATAATTTTACGAAAGCGCTCCCGCTTCCCCTCGTGTCCGCGCGCGGTTTACACCGAACCAAAAGCGTTGACAAAAGGAACAGGAAAGATGAGCGCGCGCGCGCGCGTATACACACACACACACACACACACACACGTGTCATCATCGGCGCCTTTCGTCGGTCATTTTCCGAATTTCGTTAATTGCCTCGTAGGCAACGCGCGATATTGCGTAACGGATGCAATTGATGTAGTTTCGCTAAGATACGCGAAACAAACGTAACGTGACGACCGGTACACCGGTCGGATTGACATATAGCGCGGCGAAATAATCTTGTTCCGCGTCGCGTTTTCAAACTGAGCGGCCTAAATTGATAGACGCGTAAATACAAAGTATGAATAATGAAGTTGGCGTTGGTGGCCGAGCGAGACCCGCTAATGAATTCCGGGCGCTGTTTGCCCGGCTATTTATTCGAAGCATCGAATATACTACTATCCCGAGTAATTGGTTAATAAAACCCCGGAAGGCCGCGCTCTTTTCGGCGTGATTAATCGTGCCCCGGAGCCATTCTGTTCTTATTTCGAGACACGGACAACAGCAACGTCCTCTCGCGTATCTCGACACCCCGGCCGCTTTCCCTTCTACACGAATGGCGAGAGAGAGAGAGAGAGAGAGAGAGAGAGAGAGAGAATCATTTATCAAGCGTGCAATATTGATTTATAAAACCTCGCCTCGTGGATCTCGTAAAAACGAACAAGTCTAATTCGCCGGATAAATGGGAATTTAAATTGCGCGAGGAAATTGCAGTTTTATTAAGATATCGAAATGTCTTATGGAAATTTGTGCGAAACAAAATGCACGAGAGAGATAAGTACTTGGGCGAGAGAGAGGATAGACTTTCTATCATTTTCACGCGTACAAACAATATATCTGTCAAATATTCATTTACAGAAAAAAAAATAGAAGTTACTTAACAATTAATTGCACATTAAAAACCCAAAAGTTTGTTCTTTGGTAATTAAAAAGACTTTAATAAAAAGTTGAATTTGTTTTTTTTCTTAACTGAAACCACGTTATTCTTTGCGCAAATATATTTTTTTCTTTCTTACGTTAAAAAGAAAAGACATTCAAAAAATATGATAGAAAAGACGTACATACATTGAGAGAACAGACTTTTTAAGACTCGCGAAATGACAGCTTTGCTGAGGGCCGCGTTGCGAGAAACGAGTGGCTCTAAACACGTTGTTACTGTGTAACTTAATGCAACTTTTATGCATCCATGAAGGAAGAACACGCCCGCGCGCGCGTTGTTCGGTCCCCGAGAGTCGCGTCATCCTTTCTACGGCTCTCAACGCCCCGAGAGAATCGAATTTTATATGGAGATTGCCCGCGCGCGCGTTGTTCTCAGGAGCACTAAACAGAGTTTAAGGGTCTCTTAAAATGGCTGTCGTTTGTTCGTAAGAGGGGCAGCAGCAACTCTTGCTGCGCTCTTTTGCACCGAGGACTTGCCGTCTCGTTCTTTCTTTCATCTCCGCATCTGGTATTATTATTACAAAGACGAGTTCGCGGCATAAATAAATCGTAAATCACGTGTCGTCATAAACGTCAAAAACCTTCGAGACAGTTCGGACCGCGCGATTACCGCACAATGGCGATGCAATTTTGCGCTCTTAACGCTTAAAAATCCCTTCTCTCTCTCTCTCTCTCTCTCTCTCTCTCCCTTCCTTCTTCATTTCCTACGCGTAACGAAGTAAATATAATAAAAACGCGATTTAACATTCAAAATACTGCTAGTAGTATTTATATCGTTGTTCTAAAATACGTTCCGGACACACGAGTTTACGAGACACGACCATCGCCCCGCAAATGTGAGAAGCGCGAAGAACAAACGTTCGCGTATGTATCGTTTTGCGCGCGCGCGTGTGTGACGAACGGAAATTTAAGAAAGAAGAAACTTCACCGAGCGTATACTAATTACAAGTATCAACCCCTCGTTGGTTTATGCCAAACATTTAATTTGTGGCGTGCATACGTTCGCCTATCTACCCCAGACATCGCGTCCGAGCCTTCGTTCGGTAACGAGACTCGAGTTGTTAGTAACGGAGTTTAATTGCCTGCTACTGTGCGTTTGTTCTCGCTGAAGAGAGATAGTTCGAAGAACAGCGGCGACGAGTTTCCAGCAAATTTGCATGAATATCGAGAAACGCGACAATTACGTCATATTTTTCGCCATAAAGTAGTGTCTCGGTTCTATTTTTAGAAATTTAATCTCGTATCTGTTATTTTTCCATAATATAATACGAACATGATTGCTCTTGCACGGATAAAAGATTTGCTAGAATAGCAAGAATTAATTACCATACGGCCAGTAAGAAAAATTTGCTAAGGCCTATTGAATTTTTTGTTTTGCCAACAAAACGTTTTATTGATGAAACAAAAAATTCAGCAAATGTTTTCTTGCTGTAGCAAATTTCTTTTTATGTGTTATCATAATTATTATTTTTTTTATTCTAAATTTTGTTTTCAGCTTGATTTTATACACGCAGAGACACGTGTGCGTGCGCAAACCCGATCATTAGCAAATTAATAAATATAAATAAATTTCTTTATTGCGGCGTATATTTTTTATGATAAATAAATGATAACGCACTTTCAAAGAATTATTTATTATAAGAAATGAGCGCGCACGTTTTTATATTTTATAAATAACTTTTTTGCAGATCTCTCGAAATACCAATGGCGCGATTCTCCTTTCATGGGAGTCGCGCCATTATTATACGTTACGACTGGTGCCAGCCACCTGTTTACTCCTTTCCTACCTCTCATCTCGAATTAAAACCATGTTAGGAGCGAATATCGAAACGTAAAAGATCCTCAACTAGCGATCCATCCGCCGAAAATAAGGGGGGGAGAGGCTCTATATCCGCGCCTTTATTGAGACACCTGACAGACGCAGCTGATCATTGTCCAATGAAAACCTTGAAAGGGAAACGAGAATACAACCGCAAGAGCATTGGATGTTCCCTCGTCGGCCAATAAGCTCGGCCACGAAAATATACGTCTGTTCCATCGATTGTTCGTTATTCGAAAAAAAAAAAAAAAAAAAATGGATCGCACGAAACTCAGGCCGCTGATAGAAAGCAAGGAGAAAAACAACATTTTTGGGATACAAGCATTAGACATTGATTTGTAATGCTCCCAAGATATGTAAAGAAGACACTCTCTCATCGAAATTTATAAATCTATCACTGGCTCCCTTTTCTTAACAATGTGCATAATTTGAGAGTCTGCCGAAATAAACCTTAACTACTGTTTATTCGTAAATTCTTTAATTAATTTTTTGAATCAAGATATCAAGATGTTCAATGTGTGTGAGAAATCTCTTAAAATTGCAACTATTTTAATGATGCAACAATAACATACGTCTCAAAAAGTGATGAAAAAACTGAACCAGCGTTTGTACTCGTTTATATACTCATTCAAAGAATGACAATTTTCTCGAGTATTTTTACTGCATTCACATTTGTATAGGATGCAGTTCAACCGGTAAAAGTGGCGGACAAATCGATCGACGACGCGGCACGATTGTCTCTCCGCTTCTTTTTCTCTTTCGTGCAATAAACAGGCGCGTATGTATGTATATATGTACGTACGTACGTACGTACGTGCACGTCGCGCACGTCGGGAACGGAACGATTGGGCACAATGTACACGGAGCACAACGACTGTGGCGAATGAACGTGCCGAGTTCCCGAAGGAGCTACGCTCCGCTGCACGACCTAACGACTCGCTAAGTACGTACTTGTAGGCGGTTATTTTTCCCCTGATATCAGCCCGAGAAAGAGAGACCGCCTCGTACTTTTTCGCCATCTTTGATACGAAAACGCACACGTGAGGACTGCTCTCTTTCGCATATCGCGACTCCTCCGGCACGGCAATTATAGAACCCCTCTCTCTCGCTCGCACTCCTTCTGCGCGAACTCTCTTATTTCTTTTCCTCGGCAAAATTGATCTGTCTAAATTATAATCGCTTTTTAAGCACCGA
>QVOB01011345.1:0-13644 GCA_014839585.1 Pseudomyrmex concolor | reverse complement strand
TCTTTCTTTCTTTCTTTGTAACACTACATCCTTTGAAAGATTCATAAAAGTGATAATCACATTTTTCGTATTTTCTAAGTTTTATGCAAGAAGCAATACACTACATAATCGTCTATAACAATAAGTATTTGATCATCTATACATGCATCATAATATAAAATTTGTTGTTCTTATTATTTGCAATAGTTATATAAATTTGTTAACGATAGACTCTGTCTCTGTCCCGTCAGTAGTTTGATTTTATTCACACATTGTTATATGTATATATGTGGATTATATACTTTACGTATATTTTATTTAAATACTATTTATTTTATATATTATAACCGAATTATATATATTTATGTATTAATTATATATATTATATTTGAAATATAAAATGTAAATAAAATGAAAATAAATGCATTTATCACCTTCAATTGACCAAAGTATTGTGTCTTAAAGCTAATACACGTTATATTCTACGTTGAAATTATATTTTTGTGTACGCACATAATTGGAATATTTATAAAATATAACTATAATTTTCTACTTCTCCATTTTAACAAATTTGGCTAACTTTCTGCAAGACTTTTTTTTATAAAGAAGTAATAAAAACAGTTTTTGTTTTGTTAATTCGTATTTCCTTATTTATGATAACATATGCGAATTTTTTAAAATTAATTCTCTTCGCGGTATTGTTTTGTACTTTTATGAATAAGTTCTATATATTTATCTGATATACATTATACATTACTTCAGATTGCGATATACAATTAATACATCAACTACTTGCATGTTGCTTGTATATATATATTGTATAGGCTGAAACAGCTCGCTGGCAGCAAAACAGGACTATCATCTTCATTATATACGCCTACATAGAATAACACTTTCTTATCTTAATTTTATCCTTAACGTTCCGCGTCCCTTTTTTGACGATGACATTTGTTAGGTAAACCAGTGCCATTCACTTTTTTTCTGCTTTACCACACATTCGACCATTTTCAAATGCGCTCGATAAATGTTATTGCACTTTAACACGAACAATAAAGATATCTATTGATTGTAGAATCTCAACATACTGAACATTATTTCCGCTGCAAAAAATTTGCAGTGTACTTTTGATTTTATATTAGGCATTTATATTAAGATATTAACCTTTTCTTTTATCTCTTGTAGTTTCCTTCACTACCATTTACTTTGGTTTATGTTACGTGAAACTAACGGTAGTTTTGCAACAGAAAGAGACATCAATGCTACGCACAGCTATCTGCGTTTTTGACTTTTGACATATGAATATAATGTTCAAATGATATAAAATGCAATTGTCATTAACAACAAAATTGTGTTATTTATTGCGTTTTTTATGTTACGAGAAAGATATACATTTTACATGTCAAGAAAAAATTATTAATTAGTTTTTTTATAATTCTGTGTCAAGAAATATTCAAATCAGTTTGTTTATGCTTCAAAGACCATTCAACTCAATAATTATATAGTGTCAATCAACTAGTTACTATAATGAAACATAATTATTGCAGCCTACTGATTCTCAATGCCATTCCATTGTAAACAAAATTTTCTTGACGTACGAAATTCGAGGTAACTCTATCCGGCGGTACAGACACGATAGTGATCCACCATGTCAAAAATTGCGGAATAACTAAAAGGGGTTGCCAGAGGAAGAACCGAGCCCTCGCGGATGGGAAATAAACTAAGCAGTTCCTGCATAATTCATGGGGAGGAAGAAGGGCTACCACGAGGGTTACCTCGCATTACCTTCGTCCCTCTGTCGTGCACGTACAGGCTGCTAGAAAGTCTCGTGCACAGATCGATCCTGTCGGTCTGGCGCAGCCGACCACGCCCTGTATGGCGTGGCCAGCCGCCGATTGGCCGGGATTTGTGCGTGAGGCGGAGTTTGTTTGGAAGAGGCGTGTCTATAAACGTTTTCTGCCACGAAGAACGGGTGACGCGGAGGAGGTAGGCAACAGCGCAGTCGGCAATCTGCTCCTGCACGGAGACGCTCGTGATACCTCTTCCTCTCGCTTCGTTCGTGTCTCCGGCACACAGTGCATCCTGGTGATCACCAGGCGAGTTCCGAGGACAAACCCTTAATATCGGCTTATTCTAACGACAAACCTAGCGCGCTCATAATGCGGTAAATCGCGCAAAGCAAGTCAATGTTAACGAGAGAGACAGTGGAAGGTTCAAACGTGTAGAAGAACGTAAGAATGTAATAATTTCGAAGAAATTGAAGATTGTGCAGTAACTTTTGGTGGAGGGCGGTCCACAATGTTGGTACCGCCTGATATGATTTCGTCCCACTCGAGGATGGTCTATCAGTTTAACAAATACTTCAGCGAACGAGTGATGACCCGAAAGAGTCAGGTGGCAAAGACGATTCAGGAGGTGTGCCGGGTAGTGCAGGACGTTCTGAAGGAAGTGGAGGTGCAGGAGCCGAGGTTTATCTCGTCCTTGACGGACTACAACGGCCGATTCGACGGCCTCGATGTGATCTCGCCGACGGAGTTCGAGATCGTCATCTACCTGAATCAAATGGGCGTGTTAAACTTCGTAGACGATGGCACCCTGCCGGGTTGCGCCGTTCTGAAACTCAGCGACGGCCGCAAGAGATCCATGTCTCTCTGGGTCGAGTTTATTACCGCGTCTGGTTACCTGTCAGCTAGAAAGATACGTTCGAGGTTTCAGACTTTAGTGGCGCAAGCCTGCGACAAATGTACGTATCGGGACTCGGTGAAAATGATCGCCGACACCACCGAAGTGAAGCTACGGATACGAGAGCGATATGTGGTACAAATCACACCAGCCTTCAAATGTCCCGGACTCTGGCCCAGATCGGCCTCCCATTGGCCGATCGCGCACATACCCTGGCCACATCCGAATATCGTTGCCGAAGTGAAAACGGAAGGTTTCGATATGCTCTCGAAAGAGTGCATAGGTCTGCAAGGCAAGCAGTCCGCTATGGAGGGCGACGCTTGGGCGTTGTCTTTTATCGACGCGGAGAATCGATTGTTGCAAGGCGCATGCAGAAAGCGTTGTCTCAGTATATTAAAGACACTGAGAGACCGGCATCTTGATCTGCCGGGTAATCCGGTAACTAGTTATCACATGAAGACTTTGCTGCTTTACGAGTGTGAGAAACATCCTCATGAAGCCGAGTGGGATGAAGGTTGTTTAGCTGAGCGAATAAACGGCATTTTTCTGCAGCTGATTTCTTGTCTGCAGTGCCGCAGGTGCCCGCACTACTTCCTACCGAATCTCGATCTCTTCAAAGGAAAATCGCCCAGCGGTTTGGAGAACGCGGCTAAGCAAGTATGGAGACTCACCAGAGAGTTGCTAACTAACAGTCGCGCGCTTGAGAAGCTGTAGTGGCCAACGATCTGACTGATTATCGTACAACTTGTGAACTGATCTCGCAATTTTATTCTACGTTCCTGTACTTGCTGATTTCATTGCTAACTTCAACGCGCGCATAAGATATATATACGTAATATTATGCAGAAAGACTGTGGAAGAAGCATTATTAACTAGAGACTAGTGATGTGAAAGGATTGTTTAAGAAAACAATATTTCTCTTGAAATTTGCTCTCTTGTTCAATGTACTACCGAAACATCGGGAAAACTGGCCTGAAGTTTTCTCGAATTTCGCAGAATCCTGATGTTTTTTTCAACGTTTCAAAAATGTTTGTGTGTGTATTGGAAGCAAGTCTGGCAAGAATATTTGCGCGTATGTGATGTTTGGTGATTGCTCGCAGACGATCGAATTAGTGCCATAAAAGACATCAGAGACCGGTTTCGTTTTTACTGTCGGTGCGAAATATTTGGTTAATTATAGATAGTCGCAGAGAAAATTATCACTCACAACAGATGATTCGTTATAACGTCCGATTGCATCGTCGTGCTAATATGTGAGTGCATAATAACCTTTAACCGGTGTTGATTTAAGGGATACAAGTTTCGAATAAGAAAAACTCTCTATTAACTCTTCTTAATTATTTCTAAACATGATGGCTTTATACAATATTTCGCGATACTTGTAACTTTTTATCAATTTTCACACATGAGACTGCAAAAACTGCCAAGTTAGCATTTTTACACAATTAACGTAATTGCTTACAAAGTTACTCATTATTTTTAACGTTTTCTATTTCTGCAGAATTTTTCTGCGTATCGATTATTAGGATATAACGCGAATCAGTTTTCAGCCGAAGTGATCGCAATCACGGTTAAAGGTTAATCATTTCTTTCTCTTTTATTAATTTCTTCGCGCCTCCGTCTATGTAAATAAAACTTTAGAAGATATTTATTGAACTGTAACGAGAAAAATGTGAAATACAATGCTATTTATATGGAAGCCTGGTATATATACGCGTCGGTTTTGATGACACATCACGCACCACCCACTCCTTACTCCACAATATAAGCTGCCCGAAAAATCGGCCGTCGTAAATATCGCTAAATGTCGTTGGTAGTGGTCCGCGCGACGATCGTTAAACGTTTCGCCTGATGATGATCGCGTCGCGAAGAGCACGTTAGGTCTCATAAATTTTACAGTCGCTCTTCTTTGTGCTCGCCATTGGAGATTGAGAGCGACGACGAAAGAAAGAAACGCGAAGGAGCGTTTGTCGTGCGCGCGTACTTATCTCTTTCGCGTTACGAAAACCCGAGCGACGGCACAAGGTGTAAATCGTAAACACACAGAATTGCCGCGAAAAGTCGGAGTATTATATTTAGAATTTGCGAATATATTGGCATTAGTACGCGACATCTTTGCTTGCGTCGCTTTTCGCACTCTCGAAAAACTCTATCTTACGCAGCAGAATTGAATAATGATGCAACCCGCATTGAACGCAAAATGCTCGACTCGATTATTACAAGCCTACGACAAAAGTGATGAAGACGAGTGAGTTTTTTTTTTTTTTTTTTTTTACTTAACTCTCTTATTGATAAGCTAATTGGGTCTTATCTCAATGTTTTATCGCAAAACGTAGCTTATATGCGCGACGGTCTACGGCCTACGTAATAACTTGCGTCGACGAGCCCAGACGAGTTTTTAAACAGCTGCTGCTCGTATTCATGCGAGGAGAACGCTGCGTAGAAAGAGTGTCTTGTGTAAGAGAGAGGAAAAGAAAGGCGTTACACGGTGTGATAACCAAACGACTTCTACGGAATTGCATTACGCGTCTTTTAAGTGTGATAGGCGCGATGATAAAATTTTAATACGAAGAAGAAGAAGAAGAAGAGATTACACGCATATTATACTTCATAAAATATTATTGCCTGGTTACCTGATTATTGCCGGATTGACTTTGCATGTTACATTAAACTATCGTATCGTGATTGCAAATTGACGCGATGATGTGCTAGATTAAGTAATAATAAGCGCATTGCTATGCATAAAAATAGAGAAATCTTCTTTAACGATATAACAACATGAGAAAATCTACTTAATTTTCTGCCGAACGACGAGAAACTAGTTGCGTTTTTTTTTACGAATAAAATAAATTTAATATATCATAATCACGAGAGAGGGAAATAAATTTGCTAGACGGCAGATTAAATGCGATAGCCAACAACATGTAAGACAGTCTTGCAAGATGGAGTTCGTGCTGGATCATTTTCAATTAATGAAACGTTGCCGGCATATTTCCAACCGGTTCGCATAAGAAAACATGTGTCTCACAGAGACACTTTAGTCAACGTCTAAACGGAAGTAACAAATGATTTCGCACGCGTAATAGATTTGAAACCGCGTTCTTCGGAGTTGTGGAAAGACTCATTTCGACTGGCATAAACGAGCATCTTACTGGCATCCGTTCAAGCAACAATTACTAACAACCGTGTTTACAATGTGCATCAAGAAAACTTCAAATACCTACTCGTCGCGTTTAGCGTCATCTTCGAACACGGCGTCCGTAACGATCGCGAGTTTGTGCTTCCTCAACTTGCGAATAAATTTTCCAACTCCAGTGAGTCCCGCGACTTAGGACAACGTTACGTGTAGTCTAAATTTTCATTTGCGGAGTAGCAAACAGGATGTGTAGATTGCACGCGCGAGATGTTCAATGGAAATCAAGTCATAAAACGCGGCAATAAAACCAAACATAAAAGAATATAAAATTCAAGAAATATTTAACGCTATTTATATACGAAAAAAAAAAGACACAAATCATACAAGTTGTAACATAAAATCCGAGATCTCAATCTTCCGCACAAGTTGCTCTCTAGATACTTAATGAATGCAGAAATAATTACTTAGTGTACGGTAATTAAATCCGCAATTAAAACCAGTAAAGCGAGTTATACATAAATTTGTCAGAAATTATCTCTCATACACATGGAAAAATACAAAAAATGTACTATAATACATATGTATCAATTTATTCGATAGTTAACAAGAAAATCAAATTTAGCGGCGTTATTGTTAGATTTATTTTGCACTCCCCGCCGCGAGTGAAGCCACAGTAAAACGCCTTCGTGTAGGTTTTTCGGTTTCGGACATAACGCGCCGGTTGCACGTCGTAACTTTGCGAGGCAACCTCGAATGCGCAGTAAGTTGCGCGAATTTACATTTGCTTATCGGTTTATCACCATAACTTTCAAGACGGTTGTCAGACAACTGCTTCGCAAAGCGCAAAACCAAGAAAACGGCAAGTGATTAGAAATTACAGTATAATTACTATTATTACTATAAATTTTATTAGTTAATCATTTGCGATCAACGAAGTCTGATAAAAAAAATTTAATCTAAAAAACAAGAAAAAAATCGCATCGTTGAACCAACTGAACTCATTTTATCGTGAAAAACTGAGACAACACATTGCATTTTTTTCTCCGCTGTTTTATCGGAATGCACATGCGGTTGTCTCGAGAATATTTCATGCGGAAAAAGTCAGTAAGAAGAGCAGAAAAGAAAACACAATAAAAAAAAAAAAGAGACTCGGCCATAATATGCAAATGACTTTGGTTGTTTTTTTCTTTTCCTTACGAGAATGTCTTGTACAAGGGGGAAGCTTTATCATCGCATCGATTCCTTCAAGAACGGCGCCGAAATTTCGCCCGTCTCTCGAATCCGACGCGGATCGGATCGCGCGAGACAAAGATAGGAATCCGCGCGAAACATTGTAATTGAAAAGACACGTGGAGAACGATGACAGAAAGAGGAAACACACGGGAACGAAGATCGCGGAGGATTGCGGAGAAAGACTCGATGTAACGTAGGCTATATGGGATTCGTGATCTTCGCTCGAGCTTCGAGTACGAAAGAGCCGGCACACCGATCCGGCCTCTTCTCCTTCTTCGGGGTGATCCTGGGCCGGTCTCTTCGTCCGGCAGAAAACTTCTCCGCTATAAAACGTTCAGATAAAGCCGCGATGTTTATATGCGGAGATCGCGGCAAGAAGAGAAGAGAGAAAGAAAGAGAGAGAAAGAGAGAAAAAAAAGGAAAGATATACCTGGCGGCCGCGCGCGCCGACAAAATAATAAGACAAAAGACGCCGGGGGTGGACGACGGTGAAGCGAGGCGAGGGTTGAGAAGAAAAAGGAAAAGGAAGAGAAGGCCGCGGTCAGGTAAGAGAGAAAGAGATGGACATAGGAACGAGAAGAAAACGAACGGCCGAAGAGAGATAGGTCCCGCGCGACCAAGAAAGAGATGGGGAAAGAAGAACCGTACTCGGCAGACGCGGAGTGGATGCTGCGGCGCACGAAAGGGGGACCAGAAAAGGAGGAAACCGGACAGGAATGCACGGACGAATGCGTCGTGTTACGGGCTACCCAACCGCGACGCTTATCTCGCGAGAGAGAGTGTGAGCGAGCTCTCATTAGAATCTTCTCTCTGTCTAGCTCTCGAACCGGCTGCAAGTATATATGGTACATATATATTCGGCGATTCTTGTGTCGCACGGATACACTCGAGAGCAGAGCGAAGATTACGCTTGTACATATACATCCGTAACTTGCGTTTATCGCGGAATCGACTGCGTTACGTACGATCGAACCGCGCCACGCGATCGCCGTTTGTCTCTCTCGACGATTTCTATGGGGAAGTTAACGAGTATTCTTTGAGATCGCGGAGTGCCTGTTGTTCCTCCGCAAGAAACGCAAGGTTTTCCAGACTAGTTTGTTTTTGTTTTTGTTTTTATTTATTTGTTTTTTTGAGAAACAAATAAACATTAGAGATACGGCGATAACTCTGGTCTCATATTTTATACGATGCTCAAACGGAAGTTTGTATTTTGTTTATGAAAAAGATGATGGCTATATCCAATCAACTTTTTGCTGCGGAAGAACTCCTTCTAAACTGTCCGAAGATCGCGCTACAAATTGTGGTCCACTCTAATTTAGTTATATGTATATATAAATTATATATATAAACTTCTTTTAATTTTTGGGGGTTTTTAATTTAATTTTTTTTAATTTTGTTTTCACGATACTGAAATTTTCAACTCTCTCTCTCTCTCTCTGCGAGAGAAAAAGAGAGACGGATTCATCTATGTATATTTTATATCTCAGCCATCAAAATCCGAGCGCTTATACATGTCAGCTCGAATTTTGAGCAACTCATCATACTCTCTCGCTGTGTCTCAATTTTATTAGGTCCTGGACCGAAAGTCCGGGTTCTCCCTTAAAATGAAAAAAAAAGAAAAAAGGAGGAGAGCCTTTACCTACCGGTAACGCGATACGCGTCGTGCTTTTTTTTCTCTTTGTGCACACGCGCGAGTTTGTAAGACACCACGAGAGAGCTGTCGCGGCGAAGAGACGGCGAAGCCGAGAGAGATTGTAAAAATAACGTCGCGAGAGCGTTATAGTCCGACTCCGCCCGAACCGCGCTCGCAAATCGCGTCACAAAGTAAATGTACATATCGCCTTTCGGAATGGCAAAACATACTTTTGCATTCAATAAATCGCGAGAGAGGCAGCCACATAATTTACATCAAGAAGACACCGTAAAACTTTTTGCATAAATTATCCGAATTTATAGACTCTTGATCGTCCGATACAGACGCCTACTAGCGGCGATATGTGCGAACGTAAGTCTAATTGTGTATTCGCATTTAACATTCCCGCCAAAGTTTTGTTAGTTCAACGACGCGGGAAGCTATCAAGTCGATAAAAGCTGCTAACTATACGGTCTTGAGAAAAGAAAAAGCTGAAGTGAAGATAAAAGATCAGTTAAATATTGTAAAATATTTTTTTGCGTTTAAGTTGTGTATCATCCTTATTTATAAGGCACGGTTTTATCTCGTCCGTTTGACCCAAAACACGAAAAGCCCCGCGTCGCGACCTGTTCGCGACGAAAGCAACCTCGATTGCCGAGAGATATTCTTCTTCCCGGGTCGCATGTGCGCTCTCTCGCGCGATTGTACTCACACGCCCGTACTTAAGAGCACTTACTAACAGCATTATCCTACCGAGTCGTTACAGCTTTATGAGCGAAACCACTTAGTGTATCGCGGCCGTGTCGGGCTGGGGTCATTGCGTGCTGATCTGCAACATTGATGAAGGCGGCGGGAGGGAAGCAACGCGCGCGCGCGCCCCGAATGTGCGTCGGAACGTCGTCGTCGGCACGCGAGATCGCCGCGAGGGGTAGCGTTTCGTGCGAAGAGGAATCAGTGTATGTACGTACACACACGCGATATGCGCTTGTGGAAACCTTTTATTAGTCCTGCAATATGTGTAATTCTTCCGCGAAGAAGAAGCTTTCTGGCGTGCAAGAAGAAAACACAAAGTTGCACTTTGCTGCAACTCCTGGAAACACGACGAGGCGAGATTGCCTGAGCGCGGATCGGTGAGAATGGAAAACGTCGAAGACTCGCATCCTCGAGGATGTATACCTATTCAGCGAAAGTAACCGACGGACGATTGTTAAAGCCCACGTCCTCTCGCTACCGCGACTGCGTTATTACGCCCGGTTGCAACAACACGCAATAACACAGCGAGAATCACACGCGCGTGCGGTAATCACCCACACACGCGAGCGCGCCGAGAAAGAGCTCTCTCTCTCTCTCTCTCTCTCTCTCTCTCTCTCTCTCGCATCTCTGACATAAGTGGCTCGATATTAACATAGAAGATAAGCGAAACGAGCGGCGGAGGTATATCAAGGGTTAATAAGATAAGACGAAGCCGTTAGGCCGTTAGGTAATCTCACCTTTATGAAGTTCGACGCGAGGTGTTATCGCGCGGTGGCAATAATCACGCTACTTTGCGTACGCGCTTAACGAGCATCGGGTTACCATTCCGTCCGTGACGGAATCGCCACGGACGGTAAAATTACAAAGTAAACCGCAATAAGTGATTTTCTTGCGGTTCATCGGTTCTCGTTTCTTTTCCTTTCTACGCGCGCTCTTCGCGGCTTATCTCATCGCTGCGGTTCGCGATAAGTGCGTACACCGAATTCGTCGGTCGACAAACGTGCTCTTTATTGCCCTCAGGAATGCGAAATTAATGGAACTTTTCAATAAGATTCGAGCACGAAACAGGTCTCGTTTTATGACCGTCGCCGCTCCCAATGGCGCAGATAACGACGTCGAGTGGGTGAGAAAAGTGTCCCGGGCATCCGGTGATCTGGTTAACGTCCTGATGTGAGGAAGAGAGGAGCGAAAGAGAGAGAAAAGGAGAAAGAGCCACCCGGCTGGAGTGATGTGGAAGGAGGTGCCCGATGCCATCGCAGGCGGCGAGCTTTGTTCTATCGAGAAGTGTTGCTTCTTCTTTCGGTTCTCTCCTCCTCTGCTACACACATATACACCGCCATTCGAAATGTATTAGGCCGACTGCGTCCCGAGGTGACGCGTTTTACTAAATCAGACGAGAACGTGGTAGTGAGGCGAAGCCTCCGGACGCTAACTGGCTTTAAATTCTTAAGTGGTAACTTTGTTGTGATCTTCCGAGCGAACCGTGCGCGCTACTAAGTGCTACTACTTCCGGCAGAGACACTCGTTCTTCGTATCTTTTTCCTTTTTCCCGAAGAAAAGTGTGAAAAATCTCGCTCGTCGAGTAGAAATCAACAACAACAGACTTCGATCTTCGAGTTTGGAAATAGAATACTAATCTACTAAGGATCTTTGCGGTAGTTTTTAAATTATTTCAGAAAATTCTTCGTTCTTAGCCGCCGAGAACATTAATTTTGCAAACTTCGCAAATAACTTCGCCACGTGGCTCCGTAATTTTTGGCAGAACGCAATTTCGTAAAAAACTTGAAGGTATATACGCGCGACGGTTATATTTCACGAAGTGGATTCTTGTAACTAACGCGGCAAATTGATATAAACGATCGTCATAACGGCGCTTCTCAATCCGGTAAAACGCCAGGGGACAAAAATGTTATGACGACGGTCCGGGCAACGAGAAAACTTTCGTCGCACACGAACGGCATCCCCTTCCCACCAATGAGCGGAGCTCTCACGGAAGATTAAATGATAAATAATTCCAGAAAACGGTACATTCATAACATTCTCGGCCGCCATATTCGCGACGTTAATAGGCGTTGCGCGAAAACATTTCGCGCTCACAGGGCGCAGAAATTTAATCGTTCTCCCTTCCTTCTCGGACTGTTCTCTCCGTCCTTTCGCGACCCGGTATAATATCGTTAATACCGAAAGGGGTAAAAGACGGTCTAAGTGCACGCGAGACACAATTTATCACCGCGATAAATTAATTTCTTTTAACTCGTGTCGCATTAAACTCACTTCCGTTTCGATTACGTTGTTTGTTCGCGCGAACGGCAAATCAACTTATTAATTAAGATCAAGTTTTCGATATTTTTCATAAATTGTCACACTAATCCCATTAACAACGCGCTACGAAAACCAAAACAAAATGCATGCGGAAAGTTGCATTAACGTACTTATTACATCACGCGCAAATTGAACGCGAGTTAAATGACACGTGTAAATGAAAAAAAAAAAAAACCCATGGCAACCTGTCGCGTTCGAACGAAGCAGAACGCATCACGCCAAATCGGCGCGAATCCGAATTCGATTAGTTTCGGGGGGTGATGTTGACCCCTGCGCGTACGAGCGGAGATTTATGTTTGTAAAGTGCGCGCAGCGCGTATAGGGAGGAAACGTTCCGCGGGAAACGGAGCGCGGGCGGGAAAAATCGGCAGTCATCCGGCTTTTCCCGGGGGAGAAACCGGACGAGTTTGTGGGAACGGGAGGAGGAACGACGAGAGAAAACGGCGCAACGACCATCACTCTATTTCTGGACAGGGGAGTGTCGCGGGATGAGAGAGGCGGAGGGTTCGCGGGATTGATGCATCCTTTTGCTTGAATTATATCGCCGCAAGGTCCTACCATCCTACGATCCTCACATCCCTCTCTCTCTCTCTCTCTCTCTCTTCTCCTATTTCTCGTCCCGCTTTCATTTTTTTCTATCTTTTTCCATGTTTTCTTTTCGCGCCTCTTCGTCCGACGACGCTCTCCAATAAAGTCAAGTGTATCGTCTGTTTACGCTCGTATCTTCAAAGCCGGCGACCGCTGAGCTATTTTACGAAGCCGAGATGCGCATTCTCTCTCTCTTTCTCTCTCGTGCGTGTGTCTCGAGTGTTGGTTATAATCGCGTAACATGTGCGTACAACGCAATGTCGTTGGACGTCTCATTTTGCGATAACTAAAGATAAGTACTCACCGACAGCTGCGCGACTGGGAAACACAACTGATGTATGTATCACATGCTACGTGATATGTCTACTCACCTGCAAGCAGAAAAAAAGAGAGATGCAAATTTATAGACGGCTCGAATATCCACTTGTGTGTATTATCAATTGAACTACTTGTAATAAAGCTTGTAACACTTGTTTATATTAAATCCTCTTCTCGATTCTAAAACACTTGAGACTGTTCTCGGCTCATATAAATGTTAAATCTCTCTCTCTCTCTCTCTCTCTCAGCTTCTTTTAGCGAGAGTTACCTCATCAATCGTCTACTAACTGATAAAAATAAACTTTATAGCCGCGGAAAAAGAGATTCGTATTCGTTTCTTGTTCGCGCGCGCGCCGCGTTCCGCGTGAATACTAAACAGATCGTAGTGACTACCGAACGTCTAAAAGTGTCCGGTTTATGGACGTTCTTTGAGAAAAATAACAGTCACGCGCGCAGAATGCAACGGAATGACCGGTAGTCGCTCACGTACGGGACGACGTTAACAAGTTAATGCTTCTTTCCGCAAGCAGTTTAAACAGACTTTTAAGCTTTCGACTCTTTTTTTAACTTTCACCAACTCCACGACTCGTTTCGCATACGATATTTTCGTCATTACGTCAATAATACGAAGTTTCCATCTATCTCTCTCGCTTTACCTCTTCCCGGATTAGAGATCATTGTTTACAAATTCACACGCCATACAACTCCTCCGTCCCATGGTTACCTTATCGCGGCCTAAATCATTCGATGATGTCTCACAAATATATTTTCGCCATTAAGCCGCGACGCCCATCGACAAGCTGCCAACAATTAATCCGCACGAACAACAACGCGTAGAACAGCACCGTAACTCTACACCGTAGGACCCCCAAGTGCTGAGCGGGGCGGAGTGAGCAAGCGCTCCGATCTCCGTATCATATTTCGTGTTATTCAAATGCCAACAATGCCATTAAAGGATTTCTCTGGTAATCCTTTCCTCGCAGTTGACGAGAGAGACAGAGAG
>QVOB01011344.1:0-11023 GCA_014839585.1 Pseudomyrmex concolor | reverse complement strand
ATATATATATATATATACAGTATATATACGTCGAAAACTTTTCCATCGCACACTCACCGCGTTTAGAACACATGCACGTGCGCGTGTAAAGAAAGAGAGTAATAGAGAGGTAAAATATTCCGAGAAAGATACGATAAATTTGCCGTCGATAAATTTCAATAAGAAATTCATATCCAACATCGTTTCGCAGGCATTAATTTTGTCTGTGTGTTTGTGCGGAAGAGAAACTTATGTCTGTCTGACTGCAAATAAGTTCAGACGGTTTTTTACAAAAATTCATCGGAGTACAAATTACTTTTTTCGCGCGCGCACACACACACACACACACACATTTCGGAATCTGATGCATAAATTAGAGCATTGAGTCAACTTACGAGTCTGCCTGTGCAAATATATTTTTTTAAACGTGTAAATTAATGAAAATGAAATTAAATTTGATTCGAAAAAATTCATTTAAGATGCATCTCATATGTTTAAAAAAAAAATATCCGATTTACCTCTCTATGAAATTAAAAAAATGCATTGCGAAAAAGACAACTTGTGGCCAGTCAAAAAATTAATATCCAATCTCTCTAATTTTTTTTTTTTTCAACGCGGATTACGGAAAATGAAAATTTGTGCTCGAAATTCGAGAGAAAAACAACAAATCGTAATATCTCCGACCGCGAATCACGGAAAGACAATTCATTCGCACTTTCTTCTAATTCAATGAATTATCTATACGCCAGCGAATAACTAGCCGAGCGAATTACCGCCACACTCGTTCATCTTTAATTCTCGTTTTCTTAAATGAGGAAATAAATTCCGGATCCGCGCGCATACCGAATTTCTTGCGGGAAACGTTCTCCCACAATCGTCTCTGACACAATAATAATCTTCGTCAGGACCATTAGACACGGCAAACGAAAACGTATATTCATGCACAGAGCGCACGACATATGTGCGGAAGAGAAGTGTAATGGATGTTATTATCATGCCGCGCCTATACCTTGTGCACGGGCAATTCTTCGCTTTGTTGAAAAACACAGGCGCGCATTCTTGGTCCCGCATTTCTCATCGATTCGCGCGCAACAGCACGTTTTCCGCGCACAAGAAAACGCGCCGGATGATAAGTTCTCCCGGAGAGATCAAAAGAAAATATTCGCGATATATATTGCCGCGCACACGTTGTAACAGAGCGTATCCGAGCTCTTTCCTGACTCCTTGCTTCTTTTCTATTGAAGAAATTTAAGAAATGAACATATAACATTATTTAATATATCTTTCAGATAATTTTATAATTTACGAGGTGTGTTTGCTATCTTTTTATTTTTGACTGCGCACTAATATAAGATCCTATAGAACAACAAAACCGTGTGCGATCGATAAGACGCGCGCAATAAGAACACAAGAACGGAGTGAGTGACGCTGACATTAAAATGACATTTTGCCAGCGCGCTAATGCTCATGCAAAATGATTTTTCTTAGCTCGGCACAATCCCCATTAATCTTCCCGAGAAGTTGAACACACTCGCAGCCGAACATCCAGCCGGTAATGGACAAAAATCGTCAAAATCCCAGAGATCGCCGCGTTTTCTGCCGCAGTGTTCTTACATGCTTTCGCTCTCTGTCTCTTTGCGAATTTAATCAAACACTTCTCATCGTAAAAGGGCGCATCGTAAAAGCGCGGTTTGCGCAGATATGAATTATTTTACACTCGCTCTCGCCGTGCGAATTACTTTGGGGTAGTAATAATCAGCCGCGTGTTTGCGTCGCGCATTCTTAATCGGTCGACGACGGCGGAAAGAGCCGAGGGCGGAGGAAGAAAATCCGCTTACCGTCTCTCTTTCTTACGTATCAAGTGATAACACACTTGACTCGGGTGGCGAATGATACCGCGGCCAATTACAGGATGCAAATAATCGTCGCGCCGCCAAGTAACGAAATAAAAAAAAAGAAATCGCTTTCCCGAGCTTTCGATCGTTTCCCAAGCGTGTCGCACGTCTTTTTCAATCGTTTCAGCGCGTACACTTACACGATATATACACACATATGTATATACATACACACACACACATAGTATCGCGACCTGACAAAGCTAGACTTTGTCGCCGCTAATTGGCTCACCATCGACGACACGTGATTTGGGCACTTAATCCCGCAAACTGCACACCTGATGACATAAGGACACATGTGGGAAACGAGGCTGTTTGTACGTACGCTCACACGTACGTATACGCACGTCAATTTTACGTCACCCTTTAACGTAACCCTGTGGTTCGCAACAACCGAGACGCAATTAGCGCGTGTTAATTTCGAAACGTTCGCACGCGCGAGATAAAAATATACACAAGGCACACACGCATACACACACAAGTGGTGTTTCTCCTCGCGAAGAAATTTCATTGCGATCGAAATAAAACACTTATTACGAGTGAGTTGAAATCAATTTCTGTTGTGCTACGAACAGAGACATCTTTATTAGTCAAAATGAGTGTGTAAATTTCCGCAAGGGTCGTCGACGACACAAAACTATCCCGGGAAGGAAAGTTTACGCGCTATTGTGAGACCTTCCGAATTTTCGCGCGATCGTTACCTTTTATTACAATTCATAGCGCGCACATACATACGCAAGAGAAACGTTTGCGCGTGTGTGTGTGTGTGTTCCCACTTACATCGCGCGACTTGTGTGTGCGATATCTGCTTACGATAGTAGGCGGCAAGTGCCAATAGAGTGAAGATATCGGACGTAAACGAGGCGTGCACTCTCTCCTCTCTGTCACGTGACCAGAATAAAACGGGATATATATTTGTATCGGAAAATGTTAACCTTTGACCGTAACCGAACGTGTACAAGAGACATTTCCGCGATTATGCTGCGATTTCTCGTCGCATTTTCGCGATTGTTAAAGAATCACGTCACACAATTGGATTCCGATTTTCCACGTAATCTCGGTGTGTCGTTGAATTATATCGCGTCGCGACAATAATGACAAACAACAATTGCAGACAACAATTGCATGAAATGAAACCGCACGTTTTCGCTAATGAAATTAAGAAGTGCGCGCTCGCGGCGACGCGTTTATATCGAGCTAACTTAATTATAATATAATAAGAACACAAAACCATAACAATGGACTCACCAATACGGTGTATGCGCGCTGGAAAATTAATTTACGTTTTGATGGAGGCGATGTAATGTTGAAAGTCCTTATTAACGTGTTCGCCCCGTCCGAGTAAATGTGATGACTACGGCGAAACAACGAGGCGGAAATGCCTTCGCATCTAATCCCCTTCGAATAGAAAATGCGACATTACAATACAAGCGCGAAGAAGCAAATTTCTATTAAAGATTTTTTTTTTTCTTATTAGAATTTCACAACGGAAACGAAAGAAAAACACGGCGCGTTTCTTCTCCTCGCGAAGAGGGAAACGCGCGCGAGTTTTTACAAAATTTCCGAGATTTTCTCTTTTTCTCTTTTTGTGAATTTGTAGAGAAATAATGCTCGGGAGCAAACATGGCGACGACAAACAAGATAAAATGGCGAAATTGTTTATTGCATGTGACGGGATATACATTGAATTTATTTCCGACTGTGTATTACGAAATTCGCGCACGTATTATTTTTGTTTTCTTTGTTTTTTTTCTCAGTATTAATCGATTTGTAAAACTTCGCGTATCTCATTTGCTTTCTGAACTCTCTGCGAGATTCTCCTATGGACCTATTTAAATAGAAACGTCAGAGTTTCGCCATCTACTCCTGTTTTACATAGTCATTGATCACGTAGGACGTATTACAGAATGTTACAGAATTCTTTTCGAATTGGTTTTTAATCATTTACAAGTAATGTTCGAGTAAGAGAACGAGCAGTATCGATCGTTTTTACTTGATTTGTCTCAAACACGACATACAAATTGCGTAATTTGTATTTTATCGCGTAATTTTTTTTTTGAATCTGCGATTCTTTTTGCTCGCGCGTTTATTTCCCAATTGCAAAACCTTCAAGTTGTGAAAACTCGTTCGACAATTTTAAGTCGTACATCACTTTTTTCTCTTAGAGTCAAAATTTGCAAGTGTCACTTACAAATAACCGAATCTAAGAATCCGTTCGTCGTTGGAATACAATTGAGAAACAGTCGGAATTCTTTGCTCGTCTCTTCTCGATCTCAGCATCGAGAATACACTCGATCTTTTTTTAACACGCTTCTCTCGCGAGTACGCAGGTTCATTGACATCCGGGCACTGCCCGTCTGTCTTCTCTATCGACACCGTCTCTCGTCTCACCTTGTTCAGATCGACTCGCTACGCGATCGATCACAATGAAGTTTTTTTCCTAAATCCCGTGAGATCTACGGAAGATCATTTATCAGTTTTTTTTCTCGTCTCGATGATTTCGACCCGCACTAAATGTTCATTGTTTTATAACAGAACGCACTGCATCTCGATCGCGATAGTAATTGCGTGAAATCGTCAACTTAAACCTTTCTTCTCAAACAACCCTGATTAGTCAGTTGTCGGTACGCACTGTCGGCAAACTGTTATCAATCTCTCGATCACTGAACTTGGTCGGCGTTTCCTCGCGAGTGAAGCCGTTCGAGAAATTCACCGATTTATCTAGATATGTTTACCTGGTTCGATCATCCCTCAGGAAAATCCCTTGTGAAATCGCAGCATCCAAACGTGTGGCTACGGATGCAACGTGACGCACGCCGGGGGACAACCGATCAACTGGTATCAACGATTTTAAAGCGCGTACAAACGGACACGTACCGGCCGGTGTTCCCGGACCTCGTGGATGCTTGTGACTTGTTGGTTCGGATAGTAACGTGTCGCGACTCACGAGAGTGGGTGGAGTGGCCGCCTCGCCGCCGGGTGGCCAGGTCGGCGACCGTCGGTGCTCGGCGTCCTGCGAATGACTTGTACCGGCGGCGCGCTCGCGACTGGGATCCTGGATTTCGGATGGAGGTCTCGCTCTCGGGAATCAAGCGCGCAGACGCCGGCGCGCTCACCCTCTTGCTCACATAAGCGTCGACTCGCCGCGTCGTTCTCCGTCACCCTTATTCAACCTCCTGCCGGTGCTCGCCTGCCGCTCCTGCTTGGCCGCTTACGGGGATGCGAGTTAACCTACCCGTCTCTCCACCTGCACTCTTGCTTGTTTCCCTCCGCCTAGCCTTGTTACTGACTATAACCCCTGCCGCTGACCCTGCCCCTGCCTCGTGCCGATATCTTGAAAAAGACGTGCGTGTTATAAATAAATTTCCTAAGTGACGTAGCCGTGGGGGAACACGCAAGCGACATCCGCGTCTGTATCTCTGACGTACGTATAGGTTCGCGATTAATGACGCTGAGATGCTCTCGCGCGTTAACGATGCGCGTCAACGTAAATGCATCGGGCTAATCGCGTCAATCACGTCGGCGAGTCTTAAGCGACGCGCGTAAGTAATTAAGCGCCACGGATATAATCATGAATCACGGTTGGAGACCTTTTTTGAAAAAGATAATTTTATAATATGTTTTAAAATGCTCTTACTGTAATTTAATTTTTGCTTAATTAATTAAAACAAGCTCCAAATTAAAAATTAAAATAGATCCAGAGGCCGTGATTTTCTTTCGTTTATTTACTTGAAATAAATGTTTGACATTTTTAAAGAAAATATCATCAGATATTTTCAAAGAAAATAAAAGTCGCTCTTGTTGATTTCAATTGACCTGACCGAGCGAGGATGATTTTACAAGGCACGTAGAGTATTGTTACATCCATGAAAAATGTATCAAGGATCTTTTTGCGCAACCGTCATTCCCAGGCGTCATCACGTGTGTCACAATTTTCCTTCGAAGGACCTCGTTTTGCTGGCCATGGGAGTGGTCTCTTCCATCGACTCGAACTCCCCGTTTGCACGTACATACGTGTCCCGTTCAGTTTCCTCCCGAGCCATCCTCCGCTAGCTCCCGTCTACCTGCACGTTGATATTTCCACTGAACCACGCGGCGCGCTGGCGTCGAAACGTTTTGTTTTTTTCCGTAGCGCAATTTTTAATCCGACCTTTATCGCAAAAAACATTTCGCGCATAGCGATTGTTTTTTTTTTCCGGAAGCTTTTATAATAATAAAAATATAGGACGAAAGGTAAACGCACTATTGCGTACATGTTATTAAGTTATTACGTACACACACACAGATATACTAATAGCGTTCTAATAGAGAATTCTCACAGTGCGCGCGGCACGTGTGTTAAGATTTCAGGAGGTATTTGTGCAACTCGCTCGGGGAACCTGTGCAAACTTTACCCAAATCCCCGGGATAACCTACGTATTCAAGGGCCAGTTTATAGCGCTGTATATTCTGAATATGAATCATGAACGAACAAAGGAAGGCCTTTGTGTGATTATTAAATAAATAATTCAAATATAACGATTACGCGATAACGATGACGTTAACTACGTAAGCGACGCGCGATCGACCGTTAATGTTTTTTTTGTTTTTTTTTTGTTTTTTTCTTCTTTTCTTTAAATCCCGCTAGCTGGAAATTCTCCGTTCAACGGCGCACGAGTGCGCTGCTTAAAAGTACAGACAATCGGTGCGGCCGATATATCAAGGTATATCCGAGCTGTCCAAATGTTTACAGCAGCCTTTGAAACGCGCGCGTGCAAACACGCTAATGCGCGCTAATATATCTTCGCTGCAGAGCGGTGGCAACTTCACGTGCACTTACCGTGAGACTGAGCGTTCGCCTACGCGCGCGAGCGCTATTCGCGCTGCGATTATCGCCCCGGCGTGTATCGTCACGCAGAGACGACATTTTCCGCTCGCTCTGCGTGACATTTACGATCTTCGCCGTGGATGTCACAACATTCCGGTAAACATTTCGATGTGCGCGGGATGTCGATACAAGCGCGCGCGCGAAAAAATCATTCGTCGCTTTAATCTTCCGTAAACAAAAGGATTAAATCTCCCTTTATAACTGTCGATACGCTCGGTTTGTTTTTTATTTCTCGTGTCCTTATTTTTACACTGAACGTCGCGTTTTAATGTAATTAATTATCAAATGTTGTTGCATACATATATGTGAAAGATGGTGTCAAAGAGTTTATTTTTCTTCGTTGTGTATTTTATCGCGAAAATGCAGAATTGATCCGTCTTAACTTTTGATTTACTTTCCATTTCTCGTGTTCTCGTTTTTACATAAAACATTGTTTCAATGTAATTAATTATTATAAATGCACTATTGTTATTAGCACTACGAAGTTGTTATTAGCGTTAACAAATATATAATAGTATGATATCAAATTAAATCTCATCAATATCAAATCTCGTAATATCGAATTAAATCTTTATTAGTATGACACGTTGTTACTTCAATCGCTAACGAACTGCCTAATTAATAATTCGCGTTTGTGCGAACAAAGCGTCCATTTTGTCAATATCGTTACATTCAATATTTAATCAGTGTCATTAAAGCTTTTATATAAAATTCCATAGTAAATTACGCAGAGTGTAGTGCACACGCGCGCGCGCGCGCACACACACACACACACACACACACACACACACACATTTTGTCTCGATTCTCTTCTCTCAAAATTCTCTCGCAATTCTTTCTCTCAGTGATAAACGTTCCATTCGTTTGCGTCTTTTTTTTCAATGTCAGGTTTTTTCAATGCTTTTTTCTCTCAAAGAAATTCTACGCGTTATTTTCTTCGTTTTGTTATTTTTCTCTCATACATCTGAGAAATAACTCCGCGAAATATTGACTCGGCGAAGTATTGTATCGCGCGCACACGCGGCGTAAATATGCAAAATTCTTTCTACATTTTTACGCGACTTGTAAAATTTTATGCATTTTTCATTGCGCGCGCGGTACTTAGCCGCGCGAAATGATTCTCCCATCCTGTGAAGAAAAACGCCGTCGAGACTCGCGCTGCTGTGTGCAACGTGTGTATTATACTTGCGCGCAGGACTCACATTAACTAGTTCTTCTCGTTCGACATCGGAAACTATTCTGCAATAAATGTGAGAACTTGAGAAGCTGAAGTGCAGTCTGGACGAGCAAAGTTCTGCGCCGGCGAGTGTAAACAGGTTGCGAAATTAGGCTGCAGGGCGGATTAGCTTTGGGAGCTTTGCGTTCGTCTCTTTCTCTGACGTGTGTGCGTGTATGTGTGTGTGTGGATAGCGAGTTATGATTCACCGAGAAATCCCGGCATACTCGCGATAGTCTGTCTGTGAGAGATGACACCGTTGAAAACTGCTGAGATACACGGAACTTGTCATTTTGTTACGTAATATATCGCAAACCGCACACATACAAACTCGGAATTTGTCGACCTTTTCGACGCGATAACATGTACGTACCGATACTGCGTCTTTATGTATCGCTTGCTATTTACTTTATCGCGACGTTATCCACATTTTAATTATGAATGAACATTCATGAACGTTCTAGCATGTCGAGAGACGATGACACGCGCAAATTTAGAAAAGATAAAAAAATTTGCTCGAGGCGGTCGCTTCACGATGTCGCTACGTCACACGCGAGACAAAAAATATATTTCTATCGGCGCTTCAAGGGTTGGTAAAATAAAACGTGTGCGCGCTTTGTGCGATTAAAATTGCACATCGATTACGCCGCGTCCATCGTGAGAGCTGATCGAGAATAAGAGGAAACGTGTAAAAAAATTATTTCCGAGCAATATCTCGCGTGTCAAATTTACCGTTCGCTTTTTTTTTTTTTTTTTTTTTTTTTTTAATTCGAGCGCTCACAGAGACGCGGTCAATTTTTTTCAGCGTGACGCCGTCAACAATAATCCCGGAAAATAACCCGACGTGATCGCACATACTCTCCGAACGCCTTGCGTTCTTCCAGACGAGACGCCTGGAATTAATTTGCGCTTCGTGTATTTTATTACACGAGCACGTATGCAGAGGCAGCGTGTCTGTAAGAACGTACATGTCGCAAGCCGCTTAATTAAATCCCCTTGCAAAGATGTAAGACCCGCCGTGACTTAGGAAAAGCACCCTTCAAAGCGCCGGTGATGTGTTGACGCGCGGGAGGGGTAGCGCGCGTCCTTATTAAACATGTTGGAGACAACCACGTGGCGCCGCTCTTCTCGTCGATATGACGAACCCCCTGGCTGGCAACGCGTGTCCGCTCTCTTTTTTAATAGCGCTCGGAAAAAACAGCGAACATATGTACATTTGCTCGGTGGCAATTTTCTCTGTTCATGTAAAAATTAAAAAAAAATACGCTCGTGCAAATTCGTTTCTTTCGAATTTAATTGATCCTCTCATTACTTTTCCAAACTGTCTCCATTTGTCGGGACTCATTTGCTCGAGCGATTGAGCGTATTAAATTTCTCCTGGCCGAAATTCCGATGATGGGTCGTCGACTGGCTCGCTGCCATGTCACGTCTTCGCAAAGTTTTCGAACGAAAACGCCACAGACAGATCCGAGACGAGGTGTATTGCGATATACAACAACCGTGTTTCGGAAAAGTTTACAAACTATTTGACAAGTATACGCTCGTCCGAGCGAACCGCGTTTTGCTTCAATTAATCTCAATTTATTAACCGGATGTGATTATACGCAATCAATGATTGATGACGCGGATGAGAACGCAGCGTGGAAAATTTATCGATTATGCTCGTTAATTATCAATAAATTATGAGAAACTAATAATTAACAATATCGCGGTGTAAAGTCAGCTGAATTCTCGTTTGTCGGAAAAATTGCGTTTTGCAAGCGACGAAATGACAAGCACACATTAAAATTCTAAAACTTATAGATTTTATATAATTTTACATAATTATAAAAAAAAAAAACATCAAATAAAACTTCTTTTATATGACACAAATCTTATAAGAAACATGATATTCGCGTTTACAAATGTATTTACGGTGGTCTGAGGAAACTATAATTTTTCTTCTTTTCGTCCTACTTCGAAATTGTCGAACGTGGGATAAGCGCAAGCTGCATTTGTCACACAAGGATGTGATTTAACTGTTAAATATAACGCGCCTATACAGGCGCACGTGCAGATAAAGTGGAAACTTGTGCGGTATATCGATAATCAATCGGTAACTTAGACGAAGTTACACGTTCCGGTCGACCATCTGCCTTCCTGTTGTACTTTCCGTTGGTTTCCTATTATTACGCAGCGGGAGCACCTGATACTGGCCCGACTTGGTCCGGATAGTTCGTTGTGAGGGATTGTAGGCCAGTAATAAGGCTTCTTTCTCTCTCTCTCTCTCTCTCTCTCTCTTCCTCTGTTTCTCTCCCTCTCTATCTTCTCGAATAGCAGCATGTGTATCACACTCGCTAAGTAATATACTTTCAAACCGCGGTAACGCGAAGGAGAAGGGGGTAATATTGTAGAAAGCGTTGCGAGTAATATCGTCGGGAAAAATATCGCGAGCGTACAAAACAATGTGAAAAAATAATCTAAAATACACGCGACCGAGGCGAGAGAGTCGTTCGCTTATCGATTCAAAGAAGATACTCCGTGCAATTTGAGTTTTTTTTCTCGGATATCTTAAAGTCATATCATATTTTCCAGAGAGTCTCATATTATATAAATCTTCCGCTTATCGGCACCTTTTTTTTTCTCTCGTATCGGGATTTGAATTTTTAACTTCGTAATTTTTTTCGATCGTATATTTCATCGAGCGGAAAGTCTATTGAAACGTGATAATTATTGAGATATAACGGTGATTTCATTTTAATAATGAGATAGAGGGTGCGGGGCGGTAATCGCGTAAGCGATGTTTCTCTAAGGCCGAGTAGTATAGTCTGCAGTAGAACAAACGCTTTTCTGACGGCACGTCAGTGAAAACTCGGTGAATATCCCGGCTATCTGCCTCGCGAACATTCAGAGCGCAAATAAGCGCAGAAAGATTTGTCTAACAATAAGCAAACATCATAATATCGCATATATATATATATATCGCATATCGATATACATCGCATTTCGATATATATCGCATTTCGATATATATCGCATTTCGATATATATCGCATATCGATATATCGATCTTCTTTTTGTTTCTAA
>QVOB01011332.1:0-29539 GCA_014839585.1 Pseudomyrmex concolor | reverse complement strand
TATTTTACGAAAAAATGTAATTTTCTATGGACAGTTTTGCAAATTGTGTTTTGTATATTTTATTATCACCTAATAGTCATCGGCGACGAAGATATATTGTCGGTTCGGCTCGCAGAATTTCGAAGAATTCGCGGTGCTAACTGATAAGCGGCAGCGTTTGATTGCAATTTGTGCTCTCTATTAAGAATAAATAATACACTCGCGGGTGTGAGTAATTATAAAACAACTTCCCTCGAGAATCTCTCTCATGTTTTTTTCTTTTTTAGTACATTTTTCTTACTTGATATTATACATGCCGCCGATTTCTCCGTATTTTCGTTTCATTATTTCAGCTTCGACAACAGCCACGGTCGTTCGCATCACCGTCGCGATCTCGTTCACTATCTGCAATAATCCGACGTGCAATCATCTTATACGGCATTTCATATGACGTTACTAATTGACATGTTTTTTTAGCGAGTTTGAAAAATTGCAAAATAAACTTTTTTCTTTTCTCTCTAAAATTTCTCGTCTTGAAAAATTTTACGATTACGATATTGAGAGAATTTTTCTGTGTACTTTACCGCGAGATGATCGGGGACGTTCAAATCGTTGTCAGAGCAAAAGTGAGGATTGCTCGACGACGCGAGGATCCACGGATGATCAAAAATCTCGCGAATAGTGATTCTTTCGCGAACAGATGGGACGAGCAGACGATTTATCAAGTTCCTGCATTCAATCGATGTTTGGCACATGGCCTTTTCCTGGATCGACGTCAAGCCTCTGTTGATCTGAATCATCAACTTCCGTCGACGTTCCTCCGACGACGTCCACTCGTCGCGAGGACACAGAAATGGAAGCCGACCGATGACCATACCGTACAGAACGACTCCTCTGTTTGTCATTACATTGTTGTATATAATAATTTAAATATTGGGACGTTAAAAATTTATGAGTTATTTGAAAAAAATCTCTCACTGCAAGAAAATAAAATGTTCAACAAAAAAAAGAAAAAATATACGTTTGCTTACAGACTCCACAAATCCACTTCCGGCCCGTATCGTTTGCCCACAACAAATAGCTCGGGAGCTGCGTACTCCGGAGATCCGCATTGCGTTCGCAGAGGATCGCTGTTGGTGTAGATGTTGCTGAGACCGAAATCTGCGATCGTGGAAGACAGCGTACCGGTGAGCGATTGTTGTCAAAAATATTATAGACTTATATAGAATCTACCCCGCAATGCAATTGAGGCTTGATAAAAAAAAATTGACGGATGTCACGTGTTTCCGCATATACATTATGTATAAACTGCGAGCAGTTACGTTAAGAATATAAATTTTTTACGCAAATTCTCGCCAGACTTAGATCTGATTTTACGCTCGAAAATCCGGGGTCACGCGAGCTAGAAACATTACGGTTGCGATTTTCGCGATGCACGCTAATCTAAGCGTTTCGATCGATATGTGGTGATTGCTACAATCGCCAAGCCGATCGTAACGTTCTTTCGTCCCGCGTGATACGCCTCGTATACACACGTCTGGCCTCTCACCCACTATCTTGATTTGTTCTTTGCGCTCGTTCTGCAGCACGATGTTCTCCATCTTGAGATCTCTGCAAGCAAAAATACAAGCGTCCTTGAATAGGACACATGTCAAGGTCCAAGATCTTGAAATTTGCAATAAAATTTAATTATTTTTACTCTTTTAAGAATAGAATATATTGTTTAAAATGTTATTTTAGCAAATAAATAATCAATATTCTTGGCCAAAGTGATATCTTTCGCAATTTTTATATTGGACGGAGAGAATACGAAAAATATAAGATGCCATTGAGCATCAAAATCTAAATTTAAACAACTGGTTACATATACATGCAATAAATATATATATATAATAAATTTATACAATAAATTTGTCATTAAAAACTATACTTATTTGCATTGACGTAGAAATCTCATACATATTCTTACTTTGTTAACAATTTATTTATTATATATTTAAAAACGGGCAATTTACATATATTCTTGCATGATGGATACGCTTTGACGAATATAGAATTGATTCTTTCTTATGATGTCGATAAGATAATGATTATGCAGGCGCTGATGATTGCGCGGGCGCACGCGAAAAAAAGACCGTATGCATGTGCGAACACATCGTCGTTCATATAGGCAATATGCGTATGCAGTTTGTGCGATCACGTAGCGCGTTCGCGAGATTAACGCTCTCGGCGCAAGAACCTCGTGGCCCTGACCATCGCGCGAAGGTCTCGTTGCTCGTGTTACCCGTCTACGAGCGCGCGCGCGGCTCGCGGACCGTGCAAATTGTCGTTTCGTCGACACGACGACGTCCCGACCTTTCGATGATGTCGGGTTCCCTCGTTTCTCGATCTCGTACAATCTTGACGAGATGTTAACGAAGTGTCCGCGAAAGTTTATGCATTTTATTCGAGCTCATTTCTCACCGTATCTTATTTCTCGCAAAATTTTTATTATACATTATGATATTTTCTTACAAAATAAAGCGAAACAAAAATTTAAACGTCTGCATCTCTCTAAAAAAAAAAAGTGTGTGTTAAAATTCTTGTGCAGCGTTTCTGTACACACAAAAGTAAATGTGAGAAAATCGTCGCTTTTTCGCTCGTACGTTCTTTCAGTTATTACGACGACATTAGTACGAGAAGTGACATCGAAGCTTCTAGCTGTCACCAGGATCAGGCGGCCCTGTAGCTTATCCGTGGCAGAGACCTTGGGACCTTGAAACGCATCATTAAAATCGCATCGCCGTGCGAGCCAGTGCGCGCGCGCTTTGGGTGTCGCTAATAAGTAATAAAAGAGGACTCGCTTCTCTTGGAACACGTGCCCGCGGCGAGGTTAATATCGTCACGGGATGCGAGACGTGTTCGCTGGGGTCGTTGACGGAATCTAGAACGTTCGCAGTATTGTTTTTTTTATTCTGCAAGAAAAATTTTTCACACTCGGATATTTTTGAATCTTCTCAAAGTTCGCCTGTGCGAACAAACGCTAGCTGCAATGCAATGCGTTTTGTTTGACGTGATGTAATAAAAAAAAGTAAAAAATAGAATTCCTATATAGAATAGATTTCTTCTTTACATCGCATTGTGTTTGATCATATTCAACATTTTCATCTTTGCTAATGCAATTATCTTTGATTATTCGCGGGAGAATATAATGTACGTAGAGTTGATTACGTCGAAGCACATCGAAGACGCGCTGTTCCGATAATCAAAGTGTACTCCGATATCGAAGTATATTAGTTTCGAGCATCGCGCGGCCCTCCGAGCAATGTTGTTTCTGCTGCATCCTCGACCGCCGCGGGATAATAGTCGAAACGACCCTGAAGCCGAGGCCACGGTTGTTCGTTGGCCTGGACGATTACGTTTCTTTTACGTCGTCGTGGAAGCGACGCGGCCGGACAGCTCGCCGCGCAGGCCGGACAGCTCTGCGCGGAACATGCGAGTATATACGCGACAAATTTTCGCAACAAATCGCCCGCGCGAGATCCGATTAAAGCTCGCGCGTTCGCAATCGCGAGAGAGAGCATAATTGTCGGCGGTAAAGCGACAGGTGGTCTCTCGCGCGCGGACTCGATCAAAAAATAACAGACGAAACAAAAAGTCGCGGCACACCAGCGCGCTGTGTTAACGATCGCGCGTCCCCTCTTCTCTTGCCACCTCTCGCGCTGAAAATAAACTCGCGCGGTCCGTGACAAAAGTGATCGATGGATCACGGCGATCCAGATATTCCCCGCTGATCCACGGGGATGAAAGGCACGAGATGCACTCGGCTGTTATAAGATGGAGCCACCGATTGCATTCGGAAAGAACTCGCGTCGTATTTCTGCGCAGTATTTTTCTATCGTCTCGAGATATATATGAAAACTCGTTTTATTATGAGTCACAAATTTTTAAATATAAATCTGATTTGACAAACTTTAACGTCAACAGCAATAATTTGTCAAACTTAGATCGTCAATTATTTTAAAACGCTGCTTCTCAAGATCTAATTTTTAATGCAACGTTGTTCTTAATTATTACGCGACGGACCAGCTCAGTGCTTTTACGAGTCTGTTACAAAGCGGACAGTTATCTTTTAAGTATCGCTTCTTTATGTCGATAAGTTAATAGCACTGCCTACCGTATATATACATGTATGTGTACATACACACACCTTCTTGTACTTGGTGCATTCGCAGGAGCGATGCACTCGGGCGAAAGAGCGTGTGCGCGCATCCGTAAGTACTTAAATTTAATTGCCGGCCGTGACCCGTTATATTGCGGCGGTTATTTCGGTCTTAATAACCCGGGTCCACCGGAGCTGTCGTTCGGTTGAGCGGGGTCATGTCCGCGTTACGAGTCGCGGAATACGAAACGCGCGGGGAACCCGCAAGGTCGAGACGGAATCGTGGCGCGATTTATGCCTTCTCCCCGCGCATAAATATTCGATGCACGGCGCCGCATTGATACGCGCGCGCGGCCGCTGCGGAATAATAGATAACGAGACATTTGGGATGCGACGCTCGAGGCGAAGTTTTAATAAACCGTCCGAGACTCGCGCGATAAACCAGTCCGCGACGCGCGCGGAAAAATATTCGGCGAGTTTGGCGATGATGAAGAAAACACGTGAACGCGAGATTCGCGTCTCTGCGCGTTCAGACACACATTCACGGATAAATATCTTTGCACAAAAAAAAGACACTCGATAGTTTAATTGTTCCGAGATAGGTTTCGAAGAGAATTTAAAATGCGAACTTTTTTTTAAGTAGAATATAAATTGAGCGCTAAATATATCACACTTAAAAAACATCGACGGTCTTATGAAAACTCGATATTCGTCGGGCGCGAAGATGAAGATCGCGCGACGACACGTATTTGCGCTGCGGTGCATCGACAGTTCGTCGACCGTGATCTCCGCGTCTCGAAACGAGTGTCTCTCTTATTTTTCCAGCTGGCACCTCGCGCCGATTTCGTGCCGTAAACAGCGAAACAAAAACGAGTTTTTGCGGCTTATCTCGCTTTAATACGCGCTGTTTACCAGCGCGTTGATACACGCGCAACGTGTTTATCAGCGGTGAACGATGACGCGAGTATCTCCTCGACCGAATATCGGCGGCTCTTGATCGCTCACTCGCGGCTGTTAACCCCTTCGGCGCTGAAAGTGCACGTTCACACTGGGGATTGAAGCTCCTCGCGACGATTCGGTACAAAACACGCGTGTCTCTTGATCCTTTTCATAATACAAACTTTATATATGTATGTGTGTATGTATTTATAGGATTACAATATGATCAACTACAATGATCAGATTTTATTCGCGTTTGCTGTGTAATTTTCTGTTATTACACGATAAAACGATATTTAATGTTAATTAACGGTCATTTCGCGTTAGAGCGTCGCGGCATTGCTAAGGTTTTACGTGTAATACCGGGAGAGATTATATAGCTAATTCGCATAAAAACAAACAATGCACGCCGAGAGGTAGAGGTAATACTCATTAAAGCCGAGATGAATTTTACTTAGGATATTTACGAACGTAATGAACAAACGTAATGAACGATACGCGAAAGCCCGTATCAGAATTGCCAATCTGAAGGCAATACGGAACGAATTAAAATTTTAATTATAAAAGTTCGTGTTTATTAGAATAGAAATTTAAATCTGGCTTCAAGTTTCCTTATCCTGCACTTGATTAACTCGAAAGCTATTTATATGCATACGTCTAAGTAGAAGACGCATTCGCGCGCGATTGGGGATGTGCGCTGAGAGAAAAAGAGAGAGAGTGAGAAAGAGAAAGAGAGAGCAAGGGTTAAACACATCTCTCGCAGGTAATCGGCGTGATATCGCGATTCGTACGTTGCTTCTCCTCGCGTTGCACATCTTGCGGCTCCTCTCATCGCGCTTTTTTTGCCCTTAGCAGGGGCCACGATGCGTGGGCGGAAGGGATCCGGCCAGACGAGGTCATCGGCCATTCCTGCGTTTCGTCCTTCTTGTGCACCGCGCACACACGCGTCTTCGCGGCCACAGACGCGCATAAATTAATCCTCAACGTTTTTAAGAAGCAACTTTGGTTTGTTTCTAATTAAAATAATTCTGCAAAATGAAGATCGATGTATAAATGCGACTAAAACACAACTTATATCTGATAAATGTCTATTTCTCTCTCTTCGTTTATAAAAGAAAACACGAGGTTGAAATCGTAAAATAAAAAAAAGATCGCTGAATGATGATATTTGGTTCTATACACACTAAGACATTTCATAGAAAAAAGCTCTCTAGTATCTATTTATATTCAAGAAAAAACCTATATCATGTGTGCGTATGTGTATGTATGTGAGACTGTTTATCTTTATTATTACTCGCGTCGGTTCTATGGGGATATAGCTGTTATCGTTTACGTGTATCAAGTCTCAAACGATCGTTTCAAGCCCGAACTCTAGGACGCGGCCTACATCGCTCACATAAAGAGCGAGCCGGCTACTGCGAGATGACATGTAATCTACGCGTTCTACGAGGGTTTCGACGAGAGGTTAAAAGGCGAGAGAACGCTTCTCGCATACCGCGAGAATTATTGTCGGTGCAGCGGTTTAATTTTCGAACGCGTTTGCGGTCGTTTCGGCGCGGACTGTAATTTCCGTGCCGCGCCACCGTGGGTGGCGTGACGCGGAATCGGCGTTGTATAATACCGTGGCGGCGGTAACGGTAGCGATAAAAATATGCCGTGTCGTTTTTTTTCCTTTTTGTTTCTCAGCCGATGCTTTACGATTATTGTTATATGCGCGCGCGGTTGGCATCGCGCGACTAGAGCCGGAAATTCCTGAGACCCGAGGGCGAGGTTTTTTTTTTTTTTTTTTATCGTTATTTCTTCGCGTCGAATCGCGCGACAAAATCGCGCAATTATGCCACGCCGGCGAGAAATAAATGAGCACAAACGAGCCTCGTAAAAAAAATTCCGCTATAAATTTAATAACCAAGATGACAAAACTTTTCGCCTTCGCGTAAGTAAATCATTTTTAATGTGACGAAACTTTTTCATCGTGAGAAAAACGTGTGACTCAACATTAACACGCACATCTCGTCGGAAATAGATTCTTTAGTGTGTTCAAATATTCAATTTCGTATGTTTAACGGATATATAGTGAGATTAAACGCACATCACTTCCGTTTCTCGATTGTGATAAAGAACCCGAGCGATCTTAACGAATAGTAAAAGCTCTCGGAACAAAAAAACGTGCGCGTTAAAACCCGTGATGTCGAGTCTGTGAGATTCAATAAACAGGATGAACAAGACGTTCGATGAACCCGACGATGACGTGCATCCTTCGAACGGAGGTGGATGCAGGCGCCGCGGGGCGCAGAAAGAGAAACGGACGAGAGCGGAGACGGAAAGGTTGGGAATGAAAAAGAGACACGTGTGTGGGGAAGAAGGGAACCGGCGAGAGAGGTGGAGGAGGAGGACACAGGCGTCGAGTGAGACGGCGACGGGGGTGAATCGGCGGCGCGGAAAAAAAAACTCGGAGTAATTTACAACAATCGTAAACGTAAGCGCAGGCGCAGCTGGCTTGATTCATAGTGATTGCCTAACGGAACCAGCGCGAAAATTTACTCGCGAGCTACTCGACGCTGGCACTCTCCCGTCGAAAAATGACATCTGCATTTGCCACCGTCGCTCGACTGTCCGTCATCGCGAGCCTGATTTATTCGCGCAGATGCGAAATCGCGTCAACTAATCACGCACGCACGAGCGCGTCTCCTGCGAGAATCTCCTTTTATTTTTTTACGGCCGCAGCAATTATTTTTACGCGAAGTTACCAGTCTGTTATTTTTTGCAACTTAACGCACGTCTGAATATATATCGTACTTTTCCGAGCTCGTACTTTTCTGAGTAACAACCATCATTCTCAAATATTTCTGCGGAAAATCCAACTGTGGACTAAAATTAAATATATCGACTTTAGCGTAACATTCCACGAAGCGCACAAATAAAAAAAATTACGACACGACCAATACTTTTGATGCACCGGTGTACATAATATGTTCTGTGGCACGTGCGTGGGTGCACGTGGACGTATTTACCTGCGTGTCCACGTGCACCGGCTGGCGATCGTCGTCGTCGTTGCTCGTAACGAAGGGCTCGCGCGATGGCAATTATCTCGAGGTGAATTCGCAATTAAACGAGACGATATAATTTATCGGCGGACCAGTTTCTTTCGCGAAAAGGAGGTTGCAAACGCAACCGAGACGGGGCGAGGAGAGAAGAAAAAGAAACGAGGAGTAGGGGGCCAGCCGAGGAGGCGCGGGCCCCCTCCGTGTGTTAATTTATTAATCAAACCTGTTCCAGGACACCTTCCGCTCTCGCCGGGAGTGGCTCGTCGCGCGCGCGCGCGCGCGAACGTACGCTCGCCATGTAATTGATAATAAATATTACACAGGTCGTTTTACTTTATACCGGCGTCGACTGCTCGTCGTCGACAACGCCAGAGAACACGGCCGCGGTGATACACACACCTGGTGTGTGACGGTGCATCCGCTCAACGGAGGAACTTAAAGCCGTGCTCCGATACGTCCGCTGCGTAAATAGCCGTGTCGTCGCGCGTAATCGTCTGGATATATGAACTCCGCTAGAATAAACTACAGAGAGCGGAGGCATAAATCTCTCTCTTTCTCTCTGTCTTTCTCTCTCTCTCTCTCTCTCTCTCTCTCTCTCTCTTCCCATTTCCTCGCCGCACTCCGGCGAGTCGTCGTGCATCACCGCATCTATCGCCGCGATACTTGCATTCGTACCTAGATTAGAGGCGTGGGAAATTAAACTCTTAGCGCACACGCGTAAAAAAAAGATTAAGCGCATATTACGGGAAAAAATGCCGATACATCCTATTGCAAGCGTTGCGGATCGGTATATAATATCGTATGCTGGATTAACACGTCGAATACCACGTCCGTTTGAGAATCGACGTCCGTTTACGATCTTGAACATGGTGCAATTTTCGCGCGCAGAATATTCCGCAAATTTGTTTCGCGCGTCAACTTAGAGTAGAAATTTTTAAATTGCTTACATAAGATTGTTTTTCTTTATTTTAAATCTTTTATTTTAAATATTAATTTCTTGATGAGATTCTGCAAAACGCGTTATTTCATCCTTGTGAAAATAACCGTGGGATTAAGCGAAGGGGCAAAAGTTATGTCTTTATTTTTGCGTACCTGCATCGCAGCTCGCGTATATTTTCGGTACGAAAGTTTGGCTGCCGAGGAGAATATCAACGAGAAGATTTTGACAAAGATCCGTATTTTCCAAAGCTCATCTCGCGCTTATCCATGCGATAACTTTCGAACGTGCCTTGATACCCCGACCTCGAAATCGCGGCTTTACCTCGAGCCGCCTACGTGCTAGCTGAGGATCGTCGATTTCCAAAAGCCTTTTCCGGCTTCCGGAGTTTTCAGGAGTTTCACCTACATGGTTGTTCTTTTCTATTACTGTCTGAAGTAACTCTGATAAATTACAATATTCAAATCCGAACCATTTTTCTTGTATTTTTTTTTAAATCGCAATTTTACCGACTGATGTCCGTGAAACGGATCGTTCCTCGTGAAATCCACGTGGGCGCCCGCGCGGAAACGCATTTCGCGATCGTGTCGATTTTTCTCGGTTTGTCGACGGCCACGGCGAAAAAAGCCGGATGGCCCGGCCGGTGAATTATGGCCGCTCGGAAGGGGCCTGGGAGCACCATTAAATGTGACGTCGTATAATAACCACATTAATATTGTAACGAGCGTCGATGCTCTCGCCCCGATCCAACGTACATCGTATATCGAGGCATACATCACTCAGTTTCTCTCTTCTTTGACCGTATACTTCTCTCTCTTTCTCTCTCTTTCTCTCTCTCCTCGACTTCTCTCTTTGCGATCCGGACGAGAAAAGACGACCGAATGTACGACAGAGAGCGAGAAGGAGAGCTTCCTGATTTGGATGCGGGTTGCAGGCGCCGATGACCCCGGATCGCTCACCCTGGGGGGTCCTTGAGCATCCTTGCGGTTCGTTCAAGAGAATATAAGAGAATGGACAAAGCAGCAAGACAAAACGAAAGAGAGAGAGAAAGAAAGAGAGGAGGAGAGAGGAACGAGGGATTTTGAAATATCGCATGGAATATGTAAACGGCGGGCGAGAAGGATTTTTCGATTCGCGATAGGACCATCGAGTTCTTTACGATGATATATACATGGCGCCCTGGATTCTTTCTTCGTGGATCCTGCCGTGTGTGTGGATCTCCCTCGAGGTTTATCATTTAAATTATACACGATTAATCCACGCACATGTGTGTAAACGTCAGGCTGAAACTGCTCGGAGATAGCACACATTTTTTCCCGTAATTTATTTTACAAAATACAGAAAATTATTATCGTCGGGTCAGATTTACACAAACATTTTCTTATACCTTTTTTATTACAGAAAAAATACCTTGTCTATAAAAATTCTGTCACAGATAATATTTCAGAATTTTATTTTTTCAAGAAAAATCTCACGTAATATATGTGAGTGCTTACTTGCCATACATTAACACTAAACAAACCAAAATCAGCTTAATACCTGATGTTCCTTGCGCTGCCGACGGGAACTGGGAAAATCCGCGATTTCGGCTTTCGATCCATTAAGTGTTAACCGAGAAATCGAATAAATCACGAAGGGCATCCGGATCGGCGGACGGATCGACGCACCGTCGGTTCGACAGGATAAGCGAGGAAGAGGAAGCGAAGCGCGTAGCACGGGAGGCAAGGCGGCGGTACACAGCGTCGAAGATGAGCGCGGATACATCATGGTGTACGAGGGGTTTCGTGCGGGGGCGCCGGTCGAAAACCCAGGGGTCGAACCGTGGAATATTTATGGCGACCGCGCGGCTCCTATTTTTATTTGGTACGAGAAATCGCGCTTGCGGAGAGCTCGCGGGAGACCCGAAAAATATACCCCCGTTATTTCGCTTTATCTCCGGCCTATCCGGCCTTTTCGCTCCCTTTCTATCCCTCTCCCCGTTACATCCGGTCCTTTTTATTCAGCGAGTTTGTCGTACTCTGCCGCGCGTTGCTTGCCGCGTGCGGCAGACCACCTTCTCGCTCTGTCTGTCGTTCTCCTCACGTGCAGAATCGCCGGGAAAAAAACGAAGACGCGCGTCTTTCGCCGCGCGAGAAAGTCCCTTTTATCTTCACGCCGAGGATCCATCGAAGTCTTTGAACGTCGCCAGCGAGACATGCTAATGCCCGTTGGCGCGATGAAATTCTGGGCGAGCGAAATCCCGGATTTCAATAAAGACGATAGAGAAGCGACCATGTGCATGGCCCCTTTTCGATTCTTTTGTTTACCGTCTTAACTCACACCCGCGCGTAATATACGACGCAAACTCTGGCAAATACGACTTCAACCTGCGTTCGATGACGGTTCCACGTCAAAATCGCTCGGGGTCGCGTTGCGCCGATCGCAAAAGCACGAAGAAGTTGAAGATTGAAGTTAAAATACGCTGGATTTTCTCACAAACGCGCGGTCGCGCTTGCAAGAAGAATGACACAATACGAGATCTCAATGAGATCAATAAATAAATCACGGTACTTAAACAGCCGGCATCCGCCCCGGTATTCGGGGCCGGCATTCGCCATTCTTCTGCTCAGATCCGCGCGAGCGAGCCGGGAATTAATTTTAAGCTCGGATTCACAATAAGCCAGGTTGACGCGCATTCCACGGTCCTGATAATTGCGAGGAGTGGGAGCGAAAAGAGCCGGACGGAAAGAGAGGAGAACAGAATCGGGAACAGAGACAGAAGTCCCCGGGAGAAGCTCTCGGGTTTCCGTTCGTAACAGAGCGGCGTTGCCTATTGTTGCGATATAATGCATCATTATGGCGGCTTACTCTCGTTGCAAGAGAGATGGCCCTTCGCCTGCGGGTGGACGAGGATGAAAATCGGGGAAAACGGCACTCGCATTAAGAGCCAGATTAGCGGACTTCCACGGACAGCATTGGGTTAGTTAAGGGAGATATTTTTCAAGGGGCACCCTTCGCCGCAAAACGACGAGGGGTGTATGTGCCTCAACTACAGGACTTGGGCGGGAAAGTGTCGATAATTCGGCGAGTAGTTTAACGATATACACGCTTTTTTCCCTCTCACGAAATTAATTTTCTTACAACTCGCAAAGTTTTAATTTATTGCGTTATTCGCATATTTCATTCTTCTTTTACGCGCGACTCACATCTACACAACAATATTTAAAAATAAGTTGTTGTCTCTCGAACTAACATTGTTTCCGGTGATTACGTAGACTAAACTCGTGTTAGTACGTAGCTGTATTGAAAATACGCCATCTTAAATCCATCGGTAAGTTTCGGGAAAACAGAGTTAAGAGAGTTGCGATTTTAACGAGGGACAATGTTTTTCGGACCGAACGTGCGTTCGAAGGAAATCTCTTGCGAGAGATCCGAAGTCTCGAAGAGCCACGTCGAAAGAGGGACGGAGGAGAGGAGCGATGGAAAAGGCTTGGGTGGCAGGGTGCCCATTAAAAGTTCCTAAGGGTCAATTTCCAGTCAAATACACTCGAACGGTACCTCGCTGAAGCGCTTGGGTGGTTTCAGGCCGCGAAATCGATATTAAAGGCGACCGTGTCTACGGGGCGAAATAGCGAAACATCTTACTACTACTGCGGAGATGTATCTATTTTATCAGAGAAAATCGACGAAATTCTGATGAGGAAATTTGCACTCTCTCTACAGAAATTCCATTCGATTCGAAACTCGAACTGTCAGTTAATCAACTCTCTCTTTTTCTCAGTTTTACAATTAAAGAGAAAAATGACTAAAACGATAAAAATCAATATATAAAAACTATATTTTTTAATTTGCTCTATCTACATATGTGTGTCAAATTGCACAAAAGTGATTTATTTTTAAATTTCTCAGAAATATTTGTGCGGAACACATTTGATTGTGTAAAACTACCCCTCAAAAAATCCGCGGTTTGTATTTAATATGTACACTTCGGCTCGAGAAGAATATCGCAGGCGTTTCAACAGCATTGTAAATACCAAGACTGCAAACTGGAAGGAGTGGCGTTATATGTCTCGTTCAGGCTCATCGCGTAACAAAGGGTTAAGATCGAAAACACAGTCGTAGGCGTCGAGGCGGGAATTAACGGCGGAGCCGACGTCGGCGTCAGGAGCATTGGCACTTTTGCGGAGCGCGTGGGCGAGCGTGTGTGAAAGACCGAAGTCGACACGAGGCACGGTAGCGAAAGAGACGAAGAGAAGCAGGGAGGATAAGGAGGCAAAGGAGGCAAAGAAGGTTTGCCGAGAGAACGTGGAGCCTTGAAGGGGTGTGATTCCCGCTCGAGAGCGACGTACCGAACCCCTCAGGTTCAACGTACAGATAGGGAGGTCGAGGGAGTTGCTGCTGCGAGCATCGCGACGTCGAACGCCATCGACGCTATCGACTCCCATAGGGTCGTTGCACGCCACTCAGCCTGACCTAGGCGTCACATGCGTATTCGAAACTCTTTCGTGGATTTCTCGGGTTGCAAATTGCTATTTTTTAAACTGATACTTTCAAAACGATTATATGAAATTTCTCTTTAAAGTGCTTCCTAGTTTTTTGTTTTTTGGCTCTTCGGCGCGCTGTGACATTTCAAATGGTTCTCACAATTTGTTTTTAATTCTCTTTTGTTTCACACAAAATGTCTTCTTTATGATCGTCGTTTATCTCGGCAAGCAATTAATTCGGTTTACAATAGCGACCGGAAAGAATCATATTTATTCGGCGCAGCCGAACGCATTGAAAAGCACGGCGAAAATCTCATGACGATGTTTTAATGTGAATTTAAATGCGCCGGTGCCGACCGATGAAAACGATAAAAACGTCACTACGTGCGCGGCGTTATTCGTTACTTTTATCTTTTCATAACAGGGTGAATTAGAGCGCCACTCGTTAATCCTCATTGTTACGCGGCTATTCAGCTCTCCGTTCGAACGATCAATTTGTAATCGAATATATCCACCGCGCGCGCGTGTATGCCACCCGGACGAAAATGCAACGCAGCGCGGAACTCGTAATTGCGAGCGTTAAATTTTACAGCGTGTATGCGACGGTATGATCGCGGCCAGTCAAGCCGGAAATCCAATTTCGGGGAAAAAGATTGCAATCCGAGCATTGGTGGCGATCAAACGCGGGAAGAGCAGATGTTACTGCGATGGCGTCAAAAATTTTTCTAAGTTTATATTAAATTCTACAAAAATATTTCAACCACAAAATGTATATATAAAATGTTTAATTCATTAAATTCATCGCAATTAGATTCACAAGCATGTACGTACGTGTGTACGCGTGCAATCTCTCTCTCTCTCTCTCTCTCTCTTATTATTTTTCCGTGAGCAAAATAATAAACAATAATAACGAAAAATAATTGACGGAGCAAACTAACGGGCAAATCGAAAGTTCTTCCGATGGGATTTACCACGGACGGATATAGTTTCTCCGAATGGTCGATCAGGAGGTAATACTAGAGACACATCTTTTCTATTAGAACGTGTCAGACCGTACGAGCGAGCGTCAATCTTCGTGTAAATTAGTCCTTCTCTCGGAGAGAGACTCTCGTTCTCTTAACTACTTGCGGATTCGCTGATTGTGGCTTGGTACTTTTTCTTTTATGACCGAGATCGTTCACGACGTCGAATTCTGACGCATTTCTAATCTTGTCCTCTGTCTGCGATATTATTCATTGCGACAGGGATAAATGCGCGATCGTCGGGTAATGTATTAGAATGACACAAATTAAGGATAAATTTAATTAAAATTTAAAGGACACTGCGAAAGATATTTTTAAAATTTAAAAATTCGTCGTCATTAAATATCGAGAGAGAGAGAGAGAGAGTTTGGTTATTAGCAATAAAAAGGAAGTAAAACTTGTTGGACGCACCAGGCGTAATTTCAAGGGTCTTGACGATTCCCGCGACCACACAATTTGCAAGCGGCGAGTCAAGGTTTCTCAGGTATGCGCGAGTCAATGAACGTCGTTTTTACGATCAATCTATCGGGAATTCGTGGGTTACTGCCGGCGCTGTCAGAGGATCCGCTGTCGAGTCGATGGAGGCGAGTAGAAATATATACGCGGATGGAAGACGTGTGCCGGAGGAGGGAAAACAAGACGTAAAGGCGAGGACGAGGGATGATTTCACCAGAAGCACGGAAGATCTGTCTTGCTGGTCTCGGCAAGCGGCAAAAGATGAAAGATACCCGAGATTGGCCTAGCCGTTCCACTGCAAGCTTGCCCGGATATGGGTTTATATTGCTCTTTCGCTTTTATAGCGTTCGACTATAAACTCACTCGGGAGACGGGATTTTGTTTTTTGTTCACGCCGCGGACCTCAGAAGTCTTCTACGAGCGCGAGTGCCATCGTGGGTTATTATCTTATGGCAAACGCCATCGGTAGATCATGATTTGGAAGGAGTTCGGGAAACTGTAAAATGCTAAAGACGGGGGTTAAATGTCTGTATCTATCATTTTATTGCGATCGTAGGCAACAACTCTGTTCCGGTCCAACAGTGATTACATTATAGCATTCGTTTTGTTCTAGCGTTGTAAAACGGAAATAAAAGCCAAGAAATCGTAATAGTGATACAGAAAAAATCAAATAATTTAAGAGAACGAACAATTATTCTCGGGAAAAGTTAACGATTAATGGAATCATCGCGTGACAAGTGCGTGGCATTACGTCATTGTTTTTTATTTCTTCTCTTCCAAGAACAGATTCTTCAATGCAACATTTATTTTATTTTTTTTTTTTTTACAAAGATACTCGTGAACAACGCGACAATAGCTTCCGAGAATAAAGTTACAAGTGTGGGACGAACGATCGTGTGCGTGTCTTCGTGTCACAGAAACGTTAAAGGTGTGTTCCGTCTCATCGTATACAAGATAATCGTTCGCGCGTCACTTCGCCTTACATTTCCTCGTAACAGAGGAATCCTGTTACACGAGGATACGGCTCTATCGCGCGTAACCTCCCGTGAAATCGTCCCAACGATATTCCTCCTCAGGTACAACACGCTTAGATCGCTCTCCCTTTCCTCGCGCAACGGGCGAGTTTTATTATTATGCCGTGACGGCGATAAAAGCGAACGGACAATAATAGCGGGGCGCCGCGTGCGAGAGGGAAGATGCCCATCGCGGAAGTTCGTGTTTTACGCTTCAACGTGTAGCGCAAAGAGCACCGGCGATTTTTCGATAACGTACGGCCACCGGACTGCGTCGATACGCGAGAGAGATGCGTGTTGTGCGATATAGGGCGATTGTAGTTGGTTACCAGCGATGTGTATCACGTATATGAAATGACCAGCTATGAAATAAGTTTGAAAAGTTCGGAGTCTTGCTAGAGAGCTAATTAACTGTAATTTTCAGATCTGAGATAATAGTAAAAAAAAAAACACATAATTGTGGAAATACTACAGTGTTAGAAAATTTTATACGTGAGAATGAGAGAGGAGTTATGTTTATATTGTATTATGCGTGCGTGTGTGTGTGTGTGTGCACGGATGTATATACGAAGGTTTGACGAATTTAGTTGTAACTTCGGTACTATTTATTATGGCGGGAAGTACTCTGCGCGATAATGTATCGGCGATGTCGTGGCGGCGCACAACCGGCTAAGAATTTGCATAATGGAGCACGAGAAAAAGGAGAGGAAAATCAAGACGAGGGGAAAGAACGAACTCGTGGGGAAGAGGTGGAAAAGGGAGACGAGAAGGACCTATTGCGAGAGTTCTATATCCGCAAACGATGCACTTGACGGGAAGGGGGGGAACAGAGGGGAGCGAATGCGCCATTATCGGGTGCATAAAGCGTGCCAGACCGGTTATGCGTATTTACGTGCGTTTTCTTAGCGTGCGGGGAGTGACTCGGAAGAGAAGGGGAGGAGAACTCAGACAAATTCGCCCGCGAATTACCGAGACAATGCACTCGTGCGCAACGCTACTACGAGGCGAGGAACAATATTACTCCCGTAACGACTTGTGTGCGCGTATTTCTCGCCGAGACCCTTTACCAGTTACGACGCAGATATTTGCGCTTAAAGCGACACTTGCTCATATACGAGCGTCCCACGTTCGCGCAATTTCCATTTATTGCAGATTCTTTGGCGAATTCGTAATCGACCGTCTGCACAAAGTAATTAACAACTCTTCCGCGTTTTAGTAATTTAAGATGAATTCTCTCTTGAATAGGGAAGAATATATCTCATGAATCTCTTTTTGTTAGAACGCGATTCATCGTAAAAGTCGCAATGATAGATTAAGACTATTGCGTGTTTAATCGAGCGATCGACAATCGAGCGATGATAAGAGACGTCGTTTGTTCAAGTATATATTTAATGTATCGAGTGCTAATGAAGCAAGTGGATGTTAAATACTGAATCGATACATGCCGAGATCTCAGGACTAAAGAAAAAAAATAAAAGACGGTTAATCCTGTCGGCTTTCCTGCGCGAGACAAGTACGAACGCGAACACATACGTTTAATTTTACGCGACGTGATTTTTAAGCACTGTCACGGCGGTCATTAAAATTCATCGAAAGGACGACAGGACCGACACGTCGTTGCGCAAGATTTAAGATAGGCGGTTAAGAGAACGACGGTCAAGGTGTTCGCCGCGCAGCCTTGGACTATCAATATAAAGCAAGGGATCGGTGTGTAAAAGAAGAGAAAAAAAATTGCATAATCCGCTCCCGGACAGCGCTCTTAGATTGCAAAACGCAATATTTGTTTTGCAAATTAACGAGCCGTGAGCGCCAAGTTCGTTGAAAGGCGCGATTTGTGAAGGTGAATTCTGACACTGTTTCGATAGATTATCTTTCTCTCTCTATCTTTCTCATACATATATTATATTTTGCACTTCTCTTTTTTGCAACAGGTTTTAACGCTCATATACTGTACGCATATATTCAATATATTCGATCATTTTTTTTGTCATTCATTTGTTTTGTGTTTTTTTTCGATGATCTTATCTTTTTGTTATTTAAACCTTTAATATTTAAAAAAACTTTGGTTTTAATAACCTTTGATATTTCATCTTTTTTTTTTTTTGATTTGACAATCCCTCGTATTTTCCGTTCTTGAATATTTTTATCTTGAATAGAAAATTCTCAAATAGAAAATTCGCGCTGACTACTTCACTCCGATGGAAAAATCCTATCACCGACGCGCGATGTCCTTCGTTCAGGGAAAAGCTCTCTAGCGGTAGCGGTAACGGTGATCCGCGGCCAACACAGCGCAGCGCGTTTCTTCTGTTGTATGCAAATGCAACCGGATGGCGTCAGCGCGTGCCGCGCTTAACAAACGCCGGTTGACCTTGCGCGATCGATCGCGCTAATCCCGAGACTCCCTCAAGTTGGCTCTCGCTCGTTCGTGCGAGAGTCTCACGATGCAAATGCAACAACTACGCTACGAAAAAGATGCGACGCGGGAACGCTTTATTTTTCTCGCGGAAATTGAATCGACAGATGCAGCCAGAACGTCGCGACGCGCCTCGACGAACGTCGAAGGACGTGGAAAAATGCGCGTATTTTGATAGAACCGTCTCTACCGCTCGTTCGTTCGTTCATTCATTTGTGAAAAGTTCGTCCCGTCCCGCTTCGCTTTTCTTCCGCTCTCAAAACCGAGCGAAATCACCGTCGAACGCGGTATTGAATGTATTTCGAGATGTTTTCGCGCAGATATGCTTTTAGATCCATTCGCGTCGTCGCGGACGAGAATATCCCTGCGATTTGCATTCACCCAAGAGACGCTCGCTTCGTCCATCGTTTCCTCTCACTAGCGTGTAAAACGCGCGCCCTTAGAGAATTGGAAAGCGTTTTCTGGAAAACGGGCGTACGATTAGTTTTGTACAAGATGGAAATATTTGCTATACAAAATAAACAAAACAATCAGTTGACTGATACCGATTTTTAAATCTAAGATAAGAAAAATGTGAATATTAACACTTGTGACATACGAAAACGCGGGATGATATTACGAAATTATTGAATATTGTCTTTACAACATTTCAGTTTTCTTATTTGAAAAAAATCTGTTTTGCACCGTTACAACGATAAAAAAAAAAGAAAATACTTTTTCAAAGAAGCGAGACATGCAGGCATTTTTTACCATACGAGATATGTTCACATACATCCAGCAACGGATTGTGATTAAATCGTCACGTCGCGTCAAGCAGAAGGACGATCGTTTGTTCTCGAACAAGCCGTGTCGCAAAAAACGGAAAAGGATCGATGGCCGGTGCTCTCTGCGCGTTCGAATTTTTTCGGCGACCGCAAAAGATATCACATTGATTTCTGGAAGCTGGACCCTCCGTCTCCGTCGTTCGGGAACGATCTCCCGCCCGGTCTCCGCCCATGGAAACCCCAGGAAAATTCTGCTCGTTCTGCCCGCCTGCCCCTCGCCCGAGAGCTCTTCCAACACCGACCAGTTGAGCTCTAATTGCGTTTCCCGCCTAGCTCGGTCCCTCGGTCCTTCCGCTACAGTCATTCCTCTTCAACCTCTCTCACTCTAGAGAGCCCTTTGTGTGCACACACATACACACACACATAAACGCGCGCGCGCTCGCGCGATGCCGCTCACAATCCCAGAATTCCTTGCCAAGGGGATGTTGCGACAGGATCCGCTCGATCGGACGCATCCAATACAACCCCCTCGCGCTGAAAGCAATGGTCCGCGACTGGATTTTCTCTCGGAGGCAAAAAATTCAAGGATCCGGATTGTGCAAGGAAGTTAGAAAGAAAAGAGAGAAGGGAAGAGGAAGAAGCTTTCGAATACGCAGATAAGTGGCATACGGCGTATTTCATGAAAAGGATAAATGCGAAAACGTTTAACCCATTAGCCGGCGTTCGAGAGGATCGCGTTAAAAGCCGGCAATATAAACCTCGTTCTTGGTCCCGGAACGACCATAAGTTCTGCCAGCGAAAAATCCCGACCGCCGCTTATAAAAATACTGACATCGTGTATTACATCGTTTATCGTTATCAATGTATGAACGTTTGTCATTTATATTTTCGCACCACGTGCTTCAGAAAATCGTGCGCATGACAGCACGGAAGAAAAAAGGTCCACTGATGTAATGTATTTTACGCTGTCGTAGCAAGTTATCTTGATATATGGACAGCAAAAAACACTTGTTCCGGGAATATTAATTTTATTTCGTTACAAAAAATGTTTCTATTGCGTTACAGCATAGAGTAGTGATGATTTTACTGCAGCGCCAAAGCATATATTTGCCACAGAAAAATCTGTTTCAGCAGGAAATTCGTACTTCCCCGTGTAAATTTATTCAGCAAGTTTTTTTTTATTTTTTTTTATTTTTATTTTTTTTTATTTTACCATAATCAAATTGATGGACGAAGTTCGATCGCTTTTACATCGAATATGCAATAGAGCGTCAGAATAAAATTCTCCACGCGGATTAAAATGGGATCAGCAAATATTTGTATGCCGCGCAAGTCGGTGATTTTCTGATTCTAAAGCAAATCTTTTTAATTTTCAATTCGTTAATGGGTTAGGAGCGCGGCTCTTTTAATCAGAAGAACTCCTGCGAGAAACCGCAGCGAGCTAGCGGGGGCGATTTCTCTCTCCCGGTTTTTTATACGCTTTTTCCTTCGCACCTATCGATCTCGTCTTTCTCGTTCGCGAGTCTTTACGCCCCGCCAATCCCATTCGTGTTTCCGATCTTTTCCCCTCTTTGCGAACGCGGCAAGAACCGCGGATCTCGCTCAGAATTGCTGCCCTGTTCCTCTCTGGTTTCGTAAGACCACCCTCCGAACTCGACACACACACACACACACACAACATACCACAGATCTACTTAATTGATTTAAGAAATAAATCACTCGGCTGAGTGTTGGGCGAACGGACAAACCGTACGTGCGTTCGATTTGTTCTTGCGCACCCGCTTTTCTTTTCCGGAGACAAATCGCGCTCCGATAAGCGTTTTACGGAATAAATTAGTCGATAGGGAAGAACCGCGTGCCTCATTTTATCTTCTTAGTTTTTTATTGTCTCGGTCTTCTCGGTCTCAATTTTAGAACAAATTAAGAGAGAGTAACTTTCAATAAGAAGTTTGCAAACGATTACAAATTATTTCTTGTGTTTTTAATTAATAATGTAACATTTTAAATCTTGGAAACACACTTTATTGTATCTTCTCACAGAAGTTGTGTGTAGTGTGTGTAGGAAGTTGATTATAGATTTTCACATAAAAACGATCTCTCAAAAATAAAATATGCAAAACAAAACAAAACAAAAAATAGCAGTATGTAGATACCTCGCGAAAGGTTGCCACCCCCAGCGGTTTCCTGGTAATTAATGCTTCACAAGAGATTCAGAAACGGCTATTAAGAGCGGGCCCGATTCCGACTAACAGGGCCACTTCGCTTGCGGGATGATCCGGCGGCCGTCGCTATCTCGCTCCGTCTCCGGCGGCCAGTTTACTTGTTATGAAAGTTTAAATTAATTTCGAGGTAATTTCCGTGCGGTAATGGCCGCGCGCGGCGCACGATGGGAGCCGCAGGAGGTCCCGGTCTTCCCAAAGGCTCCTCGCCGCCTCAGTCTTATCGCTGGAAAAACAATCGAGTCCGTTCTTCCAACCCTATATCACGTTCCTGTCAACTACCGGCGTGAGGGGGGAAAATCAGGAAATATCGTTCCCTTGGTCCGACTCAAACCGCGTGGCAAACTTTTCTGCGGCACCTGCGCCTCTCCCGAGACTGATCAAGTTCGATGTCTCGCGAGCCGCACCTGCCGCGTGCATTTCGACGCAATTGCGATACCTGGCCTGGCGATCGAATGACAGTTGGAACAATTTGATATTGCGTGTGTGAGAAATCGAGCTATTATTTCGATGGTCTAAAAAAATTTCACAATGAAAGCGAAACATTTTTTAGATAGAATATATAAATATATTTAAATAAATTGCTTGAAAAGTAATTTAATTTATTGTTGCGTGAAAAAGATTTCGGCACAACAAACAAGAAGTAAGAAAAATTAGCGCGCATCCGTTTCACGGCGACGACTGTCATATTTTCTGCACGACGAAGCACGAATATCGATTGCGAAACTTGGAAGGCAACGTGTCCATTACGGACGGCGCGGTAAATCGGGAAGCAATCCCGCACTTTAAGTTCTCTCTCAGCGGCGGGAATAATCGAACTCGTACTTTCGATGGAAACGAGCGTCCTCGTGCAGCTCCAGCAGGCATAATAAATATTATTCCGGAGCGATCGCCGGCGAGCTATGTTTAAGCACGACCGCGGAGTAAGGCCGATTTCATACGGGCAATAAAACTCGCTTACCGTAAATCCCTTACAGAAACCAGATCCCTTTCAGCAGTTAATAATTTATTGGTTTCCAAAATGCTTTTTTTATGCTAATTGTATAAGTCCGATTGACTTTGCATAAAAAGTAAATCGTAAATTCAACAACGCAAGTTGAATATTAAAAAGACATAAGTTCAGTAATCGATTGAGATTTACTCTGGTTTATTGTTTTTTTTAACTCAACTAATTAAATATATTAAATAAAAACACTTTGCGCTCTCTACACTAATTTAAAAAGTTACATTAGTTTATACAACTTCAAGTTTATGTAACTTTTTATGTAACTTTAAAGACAAATATTTTTTTCGTCAGTAATCGCTAAAAATTCATCGGTCTTGCGGTTGTCCGATGATTCGTGTGAAACCTGCATAAAACGATTCGGTTTCGTCGCGATTTCCAAGATGAAATTGCTCGGTGAGAAGCTCGAGCTGTCGCAACGCCACCGGACGTGTTCGAGGTGTATACGGAGAGCAAAATATTGAGCGCGCGCGCGGTATCGTTTCCATGTAATAGGTAATACGTTATTGAGGCACGGCCTCGAAATGCACTGGTATTCCCATACCAGTTAATGCGGATTATCGAACCGCCCCACTTGCGGTTACTAACAAATGCTAAAGTTCGTGGAACACACCGCCACGTGGTCGTGAGACCTGCGGGCATCGTTGTACAATACTTTTCTGATCGATCGACCGACCGATCGATCGATCCGCCGTTTCGTCACGCCGATCGATCTCGCCGATCGATCCGGCATTGTTACACGTGTCGTCGCCTTTTGTCACGCCGCGGTGCACCGCCGAGAACTTTCTATCTGCGGGATCTCAAGTCTCTTGTGTGTTTCAAGTTTTTAATATTACGAACACCATAAACTCTTTTTATTGATTGAACATAGAAATTCGTAATAACTACGGTACTACCCTCACATGTAAACCGAAATTTGGAAGCGGAACATGATGTGTAAAGAGTAGTCGGTTTGTTTACTTTCCCCGGGATAGGCTATAAATTTTTCTCGCTGTTTGGCTGTTCGGGGCACACACAAACGACGAGAGAGGAAAAGAAAAATAGAGATAAAATAGAAATCTCGTCTCGTAGGAAAAATTCGAGCTTGTTATCCGGAAAATTTTGAATTCTCGACGCTACTCGAGAATGGCGCAACTTTCTGTCACGTTTTTCTGCGATAAGAAGAAAATACTTGTGAAGTGAAACAGTCGCATTTTCTCTGTCACATCCCGCGCGCGATTCTTTGCACTTTCTTTATCACGCGCGAAAACGCATAACTATCCGTTATCATTTCGGCTGCCGTTGTCTTCGCGCGAGAGAGAAAAAAAACCTTTCTCGGAGCGGAGGTAATTGTGCTCTCTGCGCGCGCGTGAGGGAGAGAGAGAGAGAGAGAGACGAGGAAAATCGACGCGACATTCGAGCGGCGGCGAGATGGCACGCCGTTGGAATAGAAATGGCGGAATAACGCGAGAAAGAGAGGAAGACGGAGAGATCAAGGTCACCGACGGCGAACGAAGCCAATTAGCTGGCAGTATACTCGATTAGGCCAAGCCGGCGGAAGCGCTCTTCAACCGGAGAGAGAAGCTACGCGCATAACGGGTATCCAAGGATATACAGGAGGCTTCATGAGTACTATACTTAGGCGGATAACCGAGCGCCAGTGTCCATTAACGTCTTCGGGACCGCGCTGATACTTAAGAAGAGAGCTCGCTGCCAATTCAACTTAGATGATAACGGTACTCGGCTTCTGTTCAACATTCGCCGCCTACGCGACGGCGTTCTTTTGCACCGGCGAACTTTGAACCTGACATCGCCGCACGATAACGTTTCGAAGCTTCTATCCTCGTTCACGTCATCGAGTTCTGTTAGACGCTTTGCCTCATGTCTCGCAATCATACAGACGATAAACAGATATAAACACGCGCCCTCAATTTTCCGCACGGTACTTATCGTGTTAAAATGTCGTAAGTAAATAAAAATATTTGTCTATATGTAAAAAAACGAAATTAACAACTCGCGATTAATCAGCAGCTGCTCGTCGAAAACAATCACTCGGATACCGGCGGCATTCGATTTAGCAACAGCTTTACCGTTTACTCTTACTACTTGTCGGGACTGATTTTCCTCGTATAAGTAAAAGCGTCGGTAAACACGCGAGGCAGATTCCATCGGATGTATCGAGGCTCTTTCTCTCTCTCTCTTTCTCTTATTCTGTCGGCAAGACAGCAAGCAGAATACATGCCACGGAAGTCGAGGGAAATCGTAATCCTACTCCCCGCTCGCGAAGATCCCGTAGAAAGTCCCGTGCCCTTGTGCCTCAAGGATCACGGCTTTGTCCGGCGAATAATGGCGGAGCAAACGGGAGGCGTTGGTCGGAATTAAAACGTGAGCCTGCGGATGTGTTCGGCGGTGGTACCCGGCCGAAGAGGGATGCTGTGCAAAAGGTTCTTTTTCCCGTTTCTCCTCCTTTCTATATCCTCGCTCTCTTCGCGACTCTCCCTCGTCGCGAAAAACCGCGGAGAATACGTCGCGGAGCGATATGGCGCGAGGATAGGTCGAATAATACGAGGCGGCGAATAATACAGCGAACGAAACGAAAATACAGAAACAAACAACATAATTCTTCATTCGAGAGATTAACGCTGACGCAATTCCGCTTTGTTATCATTTGTCATCTTTCTTGATATTTTTCTTGCTGGCAGAAGATAAGAGTATTTCGCGTAAACATCTTTAATAATCTTGAGCGCGATGCGTTCGCGCCTCCGGCGAACTGTTGTTTTTATAATTCGATCGAGCGAGTTTCTCTCGAAGAAAGTTTTTTAATCAAGAAATATTGACTATCGGTCACACGAGTATCACTTTGTTGTCTCGGGACAACATCGAAGAAAATGAAAAGCTACAGAGCGATGAGAATATACGCCGGAAGAAGAGACGAAGCGTTACCCGTCAGTAAAGTCAAGGAAGCTCCGCTGGCTTCGTTTGTCTTAATCTAAGGACGTGCCGCGCGCGCGGAACCGCAAAAAAAGAGCGCATTTCGCGAGCAGCGGTCGTTAACTATCCTTAGCACCGAATCTTCTCCATTTCCCATTAGCAAAAAGCGGCTCCCCGCGCTTTTACCCCGCGCCCGAGTAGCAGGCTAATCTCTCGAGGGGTTAAGCGATTGCTTATAGCGATTTTCCTAACCCCTCCTTGCGAGATCCCTCGCAGTCCGACACCCTTTCCCGCCCGCCCTTGGCTGACGTTACCAGTTCGTGCGAGCGACGATCTATCACCATCATCCGAGATTGAGACTTTGCGCTTTCGACGAAAACAAACTGCTGCGACGTATAAACGCCACATTGCTGGCTGCTTCATATATTCGCTGATACCGCGCGAGCGAAGAACGAACTTGATCGCGGCGCGTCACGTGCGCGCGTCATTACATTTTCTCTTTTCCTCTCTCTCTCTTCGTTTCTCTCCTTTCTCTCTATCTCTCTCGACGCCTTCCTCGCGAATGTGTTGAAAATCAAGCGATCCCCCTTTTCTGAGTGATGCATACGACGTCGCGGCGCTCGCCGAAATATTGCGACACGCGTCTTTCCACGCTGGGGATGCTAATGTATGCGCGCGATACATATACAAGGTGACCGAATACTACCGGGTTATATTCTTTTTAAATATGAATTTTTAAGTATAAATTTTTTAAGTGAGCGTACAGTGTTCCAAATGACTCCATGTTCGTTGATACTTCGCGCGAAAACAACTGTCTATCAACCATCGATAAAATACAAACAAAAAGTTCTTCAAGCTCGTCACTAAATAAATAAAATAAATACACAACAACACAAATAGATCAAGGTTCGTAAATACTCTTGTAGCATTTATTGCTGTCTCTGTGAACCGTTTGAGTTTTACTCTCGTTAGTTCACTGTCGGAAAAATTGCAAGAAGTACGAAACGTCCACCCTGTATGTTTCTGAGCGTGAAACGCCGTCGTAAAAAATGATTCGCGCGATTTCGATTTAGCAGCTTGTACGCAGTCGTCCCGCAATATGCTGATGCGATATGAAAGTACGATATACGTAGAGAAATAACAGCGATGAGTGATGTCTTGTATTTTAATTTTAAATTGTAACGCTAAATTTTCGTACATATTCGGGAGCGTCCAACATGTTACTTCGCTCGCGCGCGCTTTCAAGATATAATTCTCCCGATGTGTATGAGATATAAACAGATATCGCGCCGCGCGATAAATTAAACGGCGAACGGAATTAGCGCGCGCGCGCAACACGGCGATGCTGCCGGGTTGCCGGTCAATTAATTCAGGGAGCTGCTTTTAATCGTCGGAGAGAAGAGCGTTTCTCTGGCGGGAAGCGCGGGCAAGAATCCTCGCGAGTGTAATTCCGCTCGTAATAAACAGGAACACGCGTCGTTATCGACACGGCGCGATCGCACGAGACGGGGCAAAACGGTTCTCTTCTTCAGGGTCGCGATCGCACAAGCGCTCCCTCGTGTGTAATACGCCGGACGATTTCTTTATTTAAAAAAAAAAAAAAAAAAAAAAAAGACACGACACGTCGTGCGGTTGAATATTATTAGACCGTGGAGAATAAACGCGCGAGTTAAACGATCGCGGCTCGGCGGATCCACGTGAGATTGTTGCAACTTAACGCCGACTTGTACCGTTTGCATAAACACGATCGCTATCATCATAGCACTAACAGTAAATCGCTGTAGTTTTGTTTTTCTCACTTAATCTCTGATCAAATTAAAGCGGAATCTTCCTTGGCATGAATTAACGAGACAATTGTCATCTTTTTCAGTATTTTTCTGTAAAGTTTTCTTTAAACATATTTAATATTTGTTTACATAAAATAGAAACTAACATAATTATTCTTCTTGCATGAGAATCACAGATGATTATTTAAAATAGTCTTAATTTTTTACTGTTTTGCCAAAATAGTTTCCCAAAGTTACTGTTAGCTTAAATTGACACTAGGAAGAGAAGTAAATTAAATTTCTATATTCTTCTATGTGCATCGTATAGATCAAGCGTTTGATTAGTGAGAGAAAAACTGAGTGATTGGTTCTCGCGGGGAGAACTTTTGAGGAAAGAGGCGTCTTGAAAAATTCGCGCGGCTAAAACACGGATGACTCACCGGTGAACGACTCCTCTCGAGTGCATGTGCTTGAGCGCGGCGACCAGCTGTCTGGCGTACAGCCTCGCCGTGTTCTCGTCCAGTTTACCGGCCGGCTGCTCCTTAATGTGCGTGCACAGGTCGCCGCCGGTCGCGAGTTCCGTCACGAGATAGTACACAGATCCGCACTGCAAGCAGGCGTTAAATTAAATCGTTATCGATTCGCGTCGATAACGCGGAAGATCGTCGTAAGGTCTTAGAAAATACAATATTTGAATCGGGTTTTAATAGATTTCTAGAGCGGCCACGCTTGCTCTCGGGTTTATAAGAGTTGAAGAACCTGTGTAATTTCGATGAATTCAAATTTCATTCGCTGTGCGGGCGCGAGGAAACGGGCTCGGTGTATCTTGTACCATTTCCTCAGAATTCGATCTCATCGAAATTATACCGGGCATATCGCTCGAAATTGCAGAACAACAATTTGAATTCGAAATGTAACGTTACAATATATATATACACGTCTACGCATTTGCATAATCGTTTTCTTCGGCTTCGAAGGAGCAAGTTTTACGCGGGATGTATTTTAATTGAAATTTACAACTATAGTTCGGAAGCAAATTGCACGTGGTAAAAGGAAAATAAAGAACTGCTTACTGCTTGGATGATGCACGACGACGCGTTTCGAATTTATTAAATAACGTTAAAAGCGCACCATGTACAATCTCTTTGCATCGTTTTGTTTTGTGCTGCTTGTTTGAACGAAGCGCGGCCATACATTTACGAGTCGCCGCTCGTGAAAATGGAGCAACAAGCGCGGCGAGAGACCGGTCGTGCGAAATTGATCGCGCGCATTTAAAATGCACCGCGAGGCGCATCGTAATTATCGAGAAAGCGTTTCCCGAATTTCGCGCTTGTGCGCACGCGGGAGACACGGGCCTCGTCGATTAAGCGATTACCTTAATGCAACAATATGCATGCGGCGACGTCGAGCGCGCGCGTGGCCGCGCGTGACCGACGAATTATGGTCGATGTTGTCCTATGGCAGGGCGATGGATTTTTTTTTGTCCGATGATTATTTAATTTTTCAGAAACCGGCCGCGTGACTCGACCGTTTTAATTATACATTCGCACGGATCGCGAATAAATATTGCATGGAGTAGATGTTAAGCGTGAAAAATAAGACGGGATAAGGCTTTTAAATTATTATCTCAGTAAATGCTCGATAAATTATTTCGAACTTTACTGTAGTTATTTTTAAATTGTATTTTCCAATAAGATGTCAATACATGAATTTTTATTCCGTTATTACTTTTATGTTAACTGTAGAGATTGAATGAGAAAATTGATCAAAAGAAAAATACTCTTTGTACAAAATTTAAAAAATTATAAAACCATACAAAACACTGCCGTGCTTTTTGGATACAGAGAACTTGTTCGATTGTCCAGTAGATCAGCGGGAAGAAAACAAGTAAAAAAAAAATTGTTTCGCCTGATTTAAGCCACGCACGACGTACTTCTGTTCGGCGCGGGGGAGTCAGTCCGTGGAGAAACTTAGCCAATAGAAACTAAACGAGAACTTTCGGAAACCACTTGCGAAGTCAATTCGCGGCGCTCTATCTCGCTTGGCAAAGAATCGTCGTCGCGCTGGCGAGGGATTCGCCGATACGCTTTGCCAACCGAATCAACCGAGGGGGACGTGAGATACGCGATTTCGATGTATCACCGGGTATGGGTAAAATAGGAACGTAAATTCGGCGTATGTAAACGAGGGAAGAATCGTAGAGATGGGAGGAGGACCGAGAACGCGCGCGCGTCGGCTCTCGGTCGTTTCTCCGTGCGTTTCTCGGAGCGAAACAAGAAGCGTATTGGCGCTGCATTCTCGCAGCCTCTTGTGCCAAAGAGGTGTGTGCGAGCATCAGTTACGGAATCCTATTCCCACGAGCGGAATTTAAAGCAGACTTTTCTCCAGCGCAAATTTAACGTTCGCGTGTTCTCTCGCATCCTGCGATCTTGGAATCTCTCAATGTTGTTTCTATATCGCTTGTACATAT